>VUJU01000368.1:0-100551 GCA_009835225.1 Aphis craccivora
ATACCCTCTATATAGGTATATGAATAATATGAATACAAAATATGATGTATTTTCGATTATAACATACAAAATATTATATATATATATAATATGTATACTCAATAATGTAGTGTGCTGCAGCAGTGGTTCTTCATCACAGTGCGAAACCGTACAAAATGTATTATAATTTCTATACATAGAATTAATCTACATTCTAGTTTATAACTCATCTACTCGGCCCCCGATAAAATCTATAAACCAATCGTATCAAATCGTTTGCACTGCTGCGGTTGTTTAATTTACATCAAATGTAATTTAATTTCACTGTGTATTCGTTATCGATTAAGACAGGAAGTTAGAATGAATTAGAGAAACCCGGTGCATCGCAGTGTACCTAGGACGCGCGCCGGTTGGCGTATTGTTTTCCATCTATACATTTATATAATATATAATACGCGTACACGTCGTATTCTTCAACCGTCCTTATACCTGAAGTATTTAGTTAATTACTAAATTACGTAAGAGTGAATTACACGCATCCCTTTAATATTATATTTGATTAATTAATAATAATACGAAAAAGGAGATAAGAAGGAGACGTCGTACTATAAACGAACCTAATCTGTAGATAATAATGTGCATTGTACATGTCTAACGGTATACGTCATGTGTTTTGAAAATAATATTATATGTATTCGTAATGTGTTCAGTAAAGTTAACAAAATGCAATTTGTGGAAACTTATGAATCTGTTATAGTTTATAATTATTATAATATTTGTAGTACTTATATATTATATTACACGATAAAACTTATTATAGTAATATCGTTATAGTAGTATTCTACGTTAATATCATAAATATCGGATTTTCGTTTATTTTCTTCTGTCGTTAATCCGGACTAAAGGGAATCGCAATATACATCGTATAATCGTATGCGCACAGTCTACGATATATTTACACGCGCTAAGAAGACGTTCGTTACGGGTCGTTGAGTTCCACCGCCGTTATACAGTGTGCGATTCCTCGGGGGACTATGTTTTATTCCCTTTTTACCATTGCGCTCCATACATAAGTATTATATTATGTGCAGTCGGCCAGCGTTGCTCGCGGCTGTGGCGACCTGTATCCAATTAGAAGTAGAGATTCACCGCCAACGAGTGATTATTCATTTCGCAAACTCTGTCTATGTACATATACAGAGCGATTCACAAAGCACGCTCGTCCCTATTTTTTTTTTTTATTAAACAACGAAATTATTTAAATTCTAAAAAAAATATGTATAAAGACTACCATATTTTTAAATTATTGCGATTTTTATTACTACTTATCAGTACTTACGGAGTGTTTTGTGACGATATAAACTTCTGTTTTTCAAATGAGAACTTCTTCTCTTCTTTTGCTGTCGAAAATATAGGGTATTATTATTTTGAAAATTTTTAAGTACAGTATACTTCAAAATTCGAACGTGTAGACTTTTAATTATTAAAATGATTGTATTAAGAATAATAGTTCTTAAAATGATTTAACAAAAAATATACTCATATGTATACAAATAATATTGTATTTACATTCTTTATTATGCTTGGAAAATGTTGATAAATAAATAATTAATATTTAAAAATCTTACAGTTATTATAGATCTATAATTATTCTTAGTACACAAAGTTAAATATATCATAAATTACTCGTTCGAATTCTGATATTGATACGTCGACATTTTCAATTGTCGATTGACAGTAGAAAAAGTGATTTTTATTTGCAAAATAAAAGTTTATATCACCACTGGACATACATAAGCAGTATATAAAAGTCTTAAGAATTTAAAAACACGGTCTTTAAGTAAATTGAAAAATTTCAAAAATAAGGTTTTGAATAACTATGGATTGTTATTAAGATAAAATGGGGTAAGCTAGCTTGAAGAATCACTCGGTATATATACATATAGGTATACCTACTAAATTGCACCATAAGCCAGTTCACCATGTAAACGGAGGCGTATCGCGTTGTTTCTCACTTGTGGTATTGCTATATATTGTGTGAAATGCGTGCGCGCGCACACTCTGATATACGTTTATATAAGAGCTGTCCCCGGGGTGTATGGCAAGAGTATGAAATCAGAACGCGAATATACTTACGGGTATACTATATAAGTCAGCGTGAGGACCGCTGATCGTTTTCCTATATAAACGATATACGTATAAGTATACTTACGCGTTTCTCGTACCGTCCTTGATCCCACCTCATCATCGCTCAAGAACAAAAAATAATAATAAAAAAAAAGGCGTTTTCTCACTGCAGTGGGGAGGTTCGAGATTTAAACGACCATCAACGGAACGGTGATGTACGCCGCAGTATCTATATGTATATAATATAATGCTCGGAGTACCGAGAAAAGGTTTTCGTTTGGGAAATAGACAAAATAAAAATTCAACATGGTGTAAAAATAATATGTTGGCGTACTTTGCTTACAGAAATACAATGAACAATGATGTAGGTACTACACGTAATTCTGTATAATATGTATCGAACAAATATACTATCAATAAAAATCGTATTTACCGAGTGCCTTTGAAAAAGTAAAATAATAATAATAATTGAATATAATGTTTTTTAGCACCAGTATATCGAAATTTCGCTTGAAATAATTATTACTTCAGTGATCGATTCCAGAAACGGGCATTGTGTTGCAACTTCAGGACCTTCCATATTGATAATTTTGGTAAACGTTTTTTATGCTATATTTTTGTCCTTTTCTTTGTTTTGTATAAAAATAATATTGATACAAATATAGACCAATATATTATAAATTATTTTTATCACCTATAGTTAGGTTTTATGTAAGTCCATTATTTAGTATCTGTAAGTGTGTGGTTAATTAATTTCACATATTTGTAAAATGTACAAAAAAAAACCACCGTTTCTTCCGACCTTTAGGCATTTTTCAAAATGAAAAATGACCCACTATACATAATATTTGACATAAAATAATACTGTAACGACTCTCTCACACAATGCCTAATAAAATAATATAGTATACATTGTTTTATAAATTGTACATAATATTATTACCGTCATAAATTCTCAGTAATAGTAACATCAAAGTTCATCAGTAGGTACGATAATGAAACTATGGGAAATTTAAAATTGACAGTTACTCATTTAGTATATAACTTATCTACACAAAATTCGATTTCATTATAGAAAAAAATAACTGATTTATCATATTTTTTTTTATACAATGAAATTCATATAATTAAAATATATATATATATTTAAATTGCATGTACTAGACAACATTAAAACATATAATATAATATTATTATTATTTCAAACACTTGTAATATATACATATACATTTTTTTTTTTTTTTATTGCACAAAAATAAACATCGGCTACAAGGCCATTAGTTATAGTACTACATTATTATTATTTTTTTTTTAAATTTTTAATAAATATTTTACATTTTGTTTAAAAATTCTTAAATTAGGTTGTACAGTTTGGTTTCCTTTAAGAAGTTGACTATGTTAATATTTGATTGGAGGTCTGGTTGTAGAGCTTCACTAAGTTGATATGGAATGGAGTGTTTGGATCTTGAGTATGCGTACTTGGAACAATCAATGATTATATGACGTTTGACAGTGAACTCCACTCCGCATGTTTCGCAAATGGGAGGGTCTTTTCTAGCCATGAGGTAGTTGTGTTGCGAAGGTATGCCCAATTCGAAGACGATTTATAATAACATACATTATATGTATTAAAAAATTAGTAACTTGCCTAATACTTATATGATAATCTATTTATCACACACATTGATTAAATGTACTTACTTTATAGTATAGTGTAAAATTCATAACACAAATAGAAATCTTTAAATTTCTTACGAATTCACATAATAGACATACACTGAAAGTGTACAACATAAACGTTTTGAAATGCTTGTTCATTAATAAATGAAATTATATCAGTGTCGTGTGACCGCTTTAGGGGGGGGGGTTGTATGGGGGTTGTCGAGAATAAGTAAAAAGTATGTGCGCACCAATGTTGTAGATAGTGTGCAAGATAAAGGTGTGTATTATAGGTGTATATTGTATGGGAAATATTATTATCATCACATCGTCCTGTTCGTACATTGTTATATTTTTAGAGTTAAAATCGGTGCACTGCGCGTGATACCTTTTATCGTTCAAAACGGATCTGCGCTACAAATCTCTCAAACAACAATATTATACGCAGATGCGTATCTTTATGCGGGAACCAATGTGAAATAAAATTGAGGCGGCATCTAAGCACAGCTGGCGCTTACGATCATAATATTGTAATAGTTGTATAATTAACTGCGGTGAATAACTTGGAAATTGTAATAATTTATAGTGGTGTTTAAGGTTAGTACGGGGCTAAATAAATATTACGATGCCGATATCTTCAAGCGCTTTGTCAAATGTATATACATTTACACATAAACACACATTCATATATGTACCTATTATAATTACAGGGGAAGCCAAACTGTGGCTCGCGTCTTATCGTAAGATACAAAACATTTTTACAAAAAAAAAAAAAAACAACAATGTTTTTGATATTATAATATTTCAATATGTATTTTTTTATTATTAATATGATTTTTTTATTTCATTTTGACTCTTCCGTATTTATTAATATAGTGGGTGGCTCGCGAGTTTTTTCTCGCTGGCCACCCTTGGTAAGTTATAATATTCTCTCTTCATATACATTGTATTTTAATATATACCTATTATACGCGAGAAGAACGATAATGTTTTTTTAATAATATCTAAAAAGCTCCCGTTTTTCGGCTAAAAATTTTTGCGTCGGTGTATACGTATTTTATTGATTATAAGTCGACGACGTTATTCCTGATTCCTTTTGTGCGGTCTACCTATAAAGTCATAAAGACACGTGTATTCAGGTAAAACTTTTTCGTTTCGTTTTAATGCGTGGGCGACGGCGACGGCGATGACAACGGAAGGCAACCTAACTATTTGTGGCCGTAATTGGATTTCACGTTATTATAATAATAATATGATCTTTATGCGAAAAATGTGGTATTATAATATTATACGACCGAATAAATAAATGTCTTATCGACGTGATTCAAATCTGTTTCGACAAAGACGGCGTATTATGATAAAGACAATGTCAGATATTGGTGTTTTTATTTGATACACCGCGGTAGTAGTCGTTGGATATTGTTGATATTGTACTTAAATATAATTTTATAAATTTTGCCACATTACCCCGAACGTTTTATCTTATCGAACGGTCAAATTATATTTATATGAGACGTTCGCAAATCAGCGCATAATATTGAATTTATCGTTAATATTGTTAACAGACGGCAACAAATTAAACAATAAACATTAAAAACCATATAAACACCGGCACCGATTATGGCCGTGCGGGGCCAATAACAAAATTCAATTGGTTTTTTTTTCCTGTGATTCGTTTGATGTTTTACAAAACGAATAATATTATCATAATAATTTTGTTCGGTCGTAACCGTAATATAATATAATATATTATTACGTTCACCGTGGAAAACACCGGTTATTAAATATGTGGTTGGTTACATTATGGTAATTTAATTTCCATTACTCCGACGCACATACCAAAGAGTGTTTACCGAAAGGGGAGAATTTTTTTTTACGCTCCGTAACAATTCCTATGAGGTTGACGTATTTTTTTGTTTGTGCCCACTTTACGCATCCATTATTGTATTACTGCCGCGACAAAGTTGATTAAGATTCGACTCGTTCATAGAATATTTTATGGACTCGTGCGCTATATATTATATTATTATTATACGCAGACGTACGTACGTCTATCAATAACATATTTACACAAAATATCCCATGAACGACGAACACGCGCACATCCCGATGCGTTGGTAATAGAATCATGTGGTTTATTTTTAATATTGTATTGTAATGATATTATGACGGTACGTGTAGTAGTTACTTATGTTAAGTTACGATTTTTTCTTCTAGATTATTTTGACGTACGTTCATATTAATGTTGATAATTTATTTCTGTCCGAAGAACGCAATATAACGCATCATAATAGCGCATCCATTGCGGGTGTCACGGCGGTGTAACAGTGACTCCTGACAGCAGATATGACATTCCGTATGAATATTTAATATTTTCGTGTCAAGAGACCGTATAAGAACACACCTGAGACGTCTAAGAGCTAAAATTGTTACGAATTAATCATTTAAAAACTTTTAAATTTAAAAGTAATGGTAAGTTTGATAAACAAACGGTTACTCAAAATATCAAATATTTAGCCCGTATTAACATAAATCATTTTGTGGTCCTTATAGTATTATAAAAAGAAATATATGTTATGGACATTTTTTTTTTATTTTACATTAAATATATCCTTATAGTGTTTTATACTGTGAAAAAAAATCCAAATTTCATTGGATACGATCGAGGTCTAACAGAAAATCCATTCAACTATAGAATAATATACAAGTTTCCAAAATATACCCTGCAGGATAGGACATGATCTTTAGGCTTGGTAGGAGCTAAGGTTAAAACGTCATTTTACCGGATATTTGTATAGCGCGCATGTATTTGTTTTTATAGCTATAGGGATTAATATGTTAATTCACGAGATAATGTATTTAAATTTATTCTAAAAATTGTGTAGTATTGTTGTCTAAACAGGCCATCTGCAGTATGTAACGGTATGTAATATTATATAAGCCTACATATAGACAAAAAAAAAAAACATATATATATATTAACATGTTATAATAAGCGACAGAAACAGGACTCCAATAAAGTCTTTTGTCATCATATTCCAATAAAACCTATAATTTTCTTGTTATGTATGAAATATAAACATTTATACGATGTCTAAATATTGACTTTCCGTAAATACAGTAAGTTATAACTTATAAGTCAATCAGTACATTATAAAGCTATCTACGTAATTTTCGCAATTCCGTTGAAATTATAATATCTAACGCGTTAAAATATACTTATTGAGTTTTTTTAAATTTTCCATCACCTGTATAATTATTAGTGCTGCTACCTTTCTAAATTTAAAATTACTTATTTACAATCGATATTCTTTTTATGACGGGTACATCCGTACCTATCCATGCGCTATGGGCGTGCAAAATAAAATTAATTAGTATAAAACAATATATAGATTTTTTAGGTAACAATTTAGGTTTTTTTGTTGAAACAACTCGTGAAGCAATACTCATACCATAATTAATATACTGTAGCTTTAAATACAACATTAAACACATAATAATATAAATTTGATATTATAATAATATAGCTTGAATGTTATTGTTATTATTTGATCGTGTGCATAAGATTTCAGTTAGAAAAATATATTATATAAAAATAAACTCTTCTCATCTGAGTTTCTCTCAGACGTCAATAGTGTCTGGTAAGGGGCTAAGTATCCAAATATTACTCAGATATGAGTGGGTAGTTAAGGGAGCATTATAAATATGGATACTTCTAATGTAAAAGAGATTATGAAATATTCCTCTTGCGGCATTCATACCGTTTCGGTCCGCGTTCATAAATAATCGAATCGACTTATTCTCGTTGGTGCGTACATCATCGTTTGCGTATAAGTAATCTGTATTGCCGTGCATAGTGTTCTTCGTTTTTATTTTATTTTATATATATGCATATATATGAGCAAGTGTAGTTTTATTTTAATTCTCTTCACTCCATCGTGGCGCAATAAATCGAACTAAATACAGTATGAAATAATAAGTGCTGCATAATATATACTGCATCTACCGGTAACTTATTCTGTACCTATTTCATGCTTATAAAACCTATCCGTTCATGGATCGTTACTTAAGTTAAATCTGATAAGTTTTATAAGTACCATAAAACTGTACGCGTTCTCAATACCTTCACTTATATCATTAAGCCACTATCATACCTACTACCGTGGTTTTTCATTAGTTATTCGATATTCTAAAGAGTATATACTATAGTATAATATATAGTAATAGTCGGACACGGAGATAGCACAATATATGTCACGGTAGTTTTTTTCAGTATCTCATAATATTATGATACATTTTTAATGCACTTCAATAATCAGATTATGTTTGGTCTTCTGAATAGAAAATTATTTAAACCACTTCCGTGAGTGAATTTCACATGCATATACTTATAAAACCAAAATAAACGAGACATGTTTTTAAACTATCCTTGGCATAGTTGGCATCTGTGGGTTTATGGTCATTTAACGTAACATTATTTTTAGAATAATTAGTATAACATAATTAAAATAATTTAGATAAAGTAGTTTGAGAATGTTGCTAGGTGACGGATTGAGAGATTCTAAAAAGCGGCTGGCGATTTCCAATTTATTCATCTTTTTTTGTTTTGTAAGTTCATGACATTTGGTATGCATGTGTTTAATTGTGAGTGAGTGCCATAGGCGATTTATAGTTCTTTTCTTTTCAAAGGGTTGGTGTTTAAATCCTACGATTCTGACGTGGGTAATGAAGGTTTCATGTTTTATTGTTGTGTTGTCTGGGAAATGACCAATTATATAGGTAGTTCCTTTATTTTAAAAGAAGTTCGGTTGAAGTTTTAGCCATTATTTTTTCCACTGGTAGATTACACGGAGTTATAGAAAGGTTATTTGGGTACACAATAACTGTCGTTGGCCGTCTTAACATTATTGTATTAGTATATATACCATGTCTGCCGAAGACTATCATTGCATAAGGGAAAAAGTAGAGTTCAGTTTGTTCGTAATTTAAAATCCGATTTTAATTTAAAATCGAACTGAATCGGCCATCAAATCGTATTTTATTAAACTGC
Source organism: Aphis craccivora (assembly GCA_009835225.1). Taxonomy (NCBI): domain Eukaryota; kingdom Metazoa; phylum Arthropoda; class Insecta; order Hemiptera; family Aphididae; genus Aphis; species Aphis craccivora. Next base: position 8,816 of record VUJU01000368.1, read on the forward strand.
TTTTATAATTCAAATCCCTTTTTACCACCTCATTTTAGCATTGACTTTTCCATATCGTTTAAGTAGCCGCATATGATTAACTCGAATTCGTAGCTAAATTATAGATATGATCACATATATACGGTGAACTTAGGTGTATCCGAATTATAATCAGCGTGTATGTGTATTCACTCAAACAATTAAAATATAATAATATATATTTTGTTAATGTTTTTTATTAAAATAATATTTATTGTTAGTTTAATATTATAATGTTAAAAATTCAATATGGATTTTAATGTAATACTATAGTATTAAAAATTATTTATTGTCTAATACATTCATTTTGTTTGTATCTATCCATGACTCCACGTGTAAGGGATATCCAGGTTTTGTTTAAAGTCTTAGAAATTATTAAGCAAGTAGTTATTCTATCGTTTTTTCATCGGCCATGAGTCGGCACAGTATTAGAATCAGATGTGCTACACACATTAACCTAAATCAAAAACGTCATTGTCCGTTACGAGTAAGGGTTTTTTTTTTAAGAATTTTCATAGATATATTGTTATAGAATATATATTTCATTTATTTTACAAAGATAAGTCTGAAACATGAGTGGTCAGTTTGTTACCGGTTTAGTCGTCAGATATATGCTTTAAGGAGCGTATTGTATTGTTTAATTGACCGAAACAGACAATCAAGTTTCAGTCTGCACGAAAATGCAGTGTAAGTATTATTTTTTAAAGTTATATGCGGCAACACTGTCAAGTAGATTTTCCGGAAAGACGGTTTTTGGGTTTGAAAATCTGGCGATGGTTATATGTAGAAGGGAGTTATGCTATAGTTACGGGCAAAGTTTGTTTGGAAATTTCTGGTTTACGAATTCAACCGGCCATCAGGTCAAAACCATGTTTTGGGTCACGAATAGGATCTAACCATAGAAGGGCTTATGAATTTACTCAGATTAAATCTTCTATATCGTCGTTCTAATATCGCAGGTAAACCTGTGACGATAATCAGTTCATAAAAAATAAAATATGGAAAAAAACAGTACGTCGTTCCTCAGATGCGAGTGATTATTGTTTCTAATGTGATGAATGATAAGCTCTATCAATATTGTTTTATTATAATTAACAGCATAAAAAATTATATTTTTGATAGTTTAATATAATAATGTAATTTCTTACTTTAATTGAATTCATTTTTATGGTTTCTCGATTATTTCCCCTACATTATTTATAACTACTTACACAATAGAAATCATTATGCTCATATTATTAAATTGAAAATAATCGAATAATGTTATAATGAAGTATATTAAACTGCATTATTAGAGATATAGCATTGAATAATCTTTTATTATGAACCATTCGGTTGTAAATTACATTTCAATGCGTTTTATGTGTTTCTGATTTTTTTTTTTTTCTAAAACTTTATATATTGTGTATTTAATATATTTTCTATGTTTTGTTAGATTCAATTCTATTTTGTTTTGTTATGAAATAAGTCAAATTCCAAATTTTATATCAGGGGTTCAGTTTTATTTTAATTAATTTATATCTATTATTTTCTTTAAAATTGTTACTTTTGTTTATTCAAATATTACTCGGTTAGTTTATTATTTACGCATATAGTAATTATTAATTAGATTCATTAAGTATAATAAAACCATTTTTCGATTTAATTAAAAGTATTATTTAAAATAAAATTAGTTGATGGAAACGGATGAATTAATGAAAATTAAGTTGAATGTTGATGTCTTTAATTTAATAAGAAAAATGTCACAAATGTTATCTGTATAAATTACGTACTTAAAAACACTTTCAAAGATCTGTTTCTATATGACATTTTCAATTGTTTGGTGTAACAGCCTCTTTACTTAAAAAAGGTTTATAATATACAAATATTATGTTTTTATTAATATATCATCAGAGATAAATTAACTATATTGTATTTTTCGATGATATCGAACTTATAATTCATAACCATTTATATTATTATTTATTTGAATAGACATATTTTAAATTTTTCCCAAATGTAGCATTTCAATATATAGAACATAAATACTTTCAAAAATTTATTACTCAATGATTATGTTAGGCACTGTGTGTTTGATGATATTTCAATAATAACTTTAAATTTTATTTTATATTTTACTAAAAGTAAACACAAAACATTTAATAGCTAAGATATTATTAATTGTTTATCGTTATAGGTATGTAAATATTTTAAGCGTTAACTTTAGGAATACCAATATAGATTTGATCAGTTTGTGCAATGGGATATACATATTTTAATTTACTTGTAAAAAATAACGAATTATGATTATTTGTATTGTTTTATTGTTTAAAATTCCAGTGATCACTATAAATATATTAATATATTGTTAGAATTTCCGATCTCATTTTAATCATTGAATCGTTTAAAATTCCTTTTGGTTCTGTTTTTAAGAAGATTCATAGTGGAGTTGTCTCACAAGGTATTTTCTGACATTTGATGATCCAAAATTCAACCGAATTGAATTCATTTGGTCCGTGAGACGAATGTAATTGAAAACTTCACGAATATTTGTACATCTGACAGAATAAAATAATTACGTCAAACAGTTCGATTTTCTACCATAAGTCTTTATAAAAGTTCTTCCATTTTTAAATACGAATAAAATCACGTAACGCGCATTGCTTTACTCGATAACTTCTTCGTAGCTAGCTAATATTTGCTAATGAATTTCAGTTCAAGATGTATTTTGGATTAAAAACTTCAGGCGATGATCAATACATGTCGACGTACTTGAAACAGATTCAATCCTTTTGACAGAAAGAGAGTACTGAATCGCTATAATCAACCGGAATGCGTTTAATATGATGTAATTTTAAAGTTTTATATGGTAAAATAAACAATATTATTGTCGTTTAGGATTTTAGATATCGTTTCAAAAGTTATTAGATTAGGATACACTTAACACGTGTGACTGAAAACGTTAAGTAATGCTAATAATGCTTATTGTTTTTTATTTTTTCGTATTAGTTATGTGGAATTTAACGTTTATGTTCATTAAAATAGTAGTATGGGTATATAATGTATAAAGATGATAAAGATTTGATTTTTATTAACGTCAGTCATATATTTATCTTATAACCAACTTTTTGCCTGCGAAATATATTATGAGTTTTTAATATTTTTAATTAAGTTTGTAAGATTACCTAGTTTTAAAGTTTAAAACTCAAACTATTAGTGAACATAATTAAAAAAAAACATTTATAACATTTCTTACTGATCTTTTGAATTATATTTTCTTTTATTACCATCTAATGATTAATAAATAATTGATCATGTACCTACATAATATTATTGTATTTAATTAGATATAATTTAAATAGACATACTATATAAAGTAGTTATATATACCTACTCATTATAATATAACATGAATTACTAACCTCACGAATTTTAAAGCGTCCATTAAGAAACCTAAGAATAAAAACATATATATATATTAATATTATATTCTTATTTAAAATAAACAACGTTTTTATTTGGTTTTTAATAAAAATACAATTAATAATATTAATTTAAATTAAACTAAATTTTGATGTTTTAAATTTAATCAATTATAATTAATTAAATACAATGTGTTCAAAACCTTTTTAAATTTTATTGGATTTATAATATTGATTTAACTATAGTTAAAACATTTAAAAATGATTTTTCTGGCATAGCTTTATTTTTATACTAAATTTTTATTTTTCAATTTAAAAAAAAAAAAAATGTTATTTTATATAATAACTTATAAATTATAGACTTTTTTTCGTATTGACGTATTTCATGAACAATTCAACAGTTTAGTTTAGTTTGTTATAATGGCAATAGTTATTGTAGGTATAAAATATTTAAAATGTTAAATACACTGACAAACTTTACACATTGATATTCAGTCTATTTAGCAAAGGAGGTACCTATGCCGGCCGTGTATATAGGCACACTATGGCCATAATAATATTACTACTATCATTGCCCAAACTTACTATTGTAAATTGTTTGTATCGATCCGAAAATGTTTTCTCAAAACCATTCCATAAATATCTTTATACGTGCATTTTCTGGAATTTGCTAGTATTGTTCGGTATAAAATATCTACTGTTACTAAGCCGATACCAGACAAAACAGTTTTCAACTCGATCGGCCCGTAGAGAATGTTACAGATTTCAGAACGGCACATGGTCTTCTGATTATTTTGTAACAGTTTTTAAAGAGATCCAAATTCAAACCATTTTTTTTCAATGTTATGAGTAGGTATTTCTCCATAAAATTGAGATTTTATCAATATTTGTGTTTGCCTTGGCACAACTTATGTCTTATACGTCATAGTACATATCAATAAATTGAAATCGGGTTTTGCATACAATTGCAATTGTATTCTAAATTAAATTTCTGCAATATTTTTTTCCTAGAAATATATTATTGAATTCGTAGTTTAAAAATACACTTAAGTCTACAGTTTTGTCGAAATAATATTATTATTATTGATCAAACTTCAATAACTCTGTCTCATAATTTCATATAGAATATTTGTGTTTATTCAACGAATGTTTTTGTTGTACTTGTATTTTTTTCTAATAGGTATTGACACTTGGCAGTAGGTTTATCACTTCTTCATTTATAAATTATTTGTAAAATTATGAAATTTAAACAATTAAAAAAAAACACTAAAATATTTAAATAATAGATATAGTAATAATGGTAAAAGTATCCATTACTTACGTCTTAAACATATTAAATTTTGTGTTGTCGGTTTTACTATTGTTCTTGGTTCACAGCTACTCCGTCTGTCATGTAGGTAGATTCTGACTTTTATCATAATATGAATGGCTGTTGTAATCACAATTACATGTATTCACATGATCTTTCGGGAATTTTTTGAAGGTCAGCCGAGTTCAACTTTTGGATATGAGTATATGACATGAAAGAAGATTTAAAATTGAGCCTAGCTTTAGCGTAAATTGATCTATTATCAGACTTAAATGTAAAAAATTATCTAAAGAAGTCATAGGTTTTTTTAGATATTTTAAGTCAGTTATAACTATGTATATGAAAATATTATAATTTTAAAATTCTCATAAGACGTTTTAAAATTGAAACATATACACAAGCTTAGAGATAACAATCTCACCTTTAAGTTTGATATTAATCAGTCAATTCGCTATACCTAATGGTTTATAGCTGACAACACAAAACTAAATCTGTTTGATACGAATAATCTGATTTGTTGTGTGTGAGGCTGTTATAGACAATGAAAACAAATATTGCATTGACATTCTCTTGGCTGTTAATTATTATTTGTTGAATCAAAAAGGCCCAGTATATATTAATAAATTCTAATTATACGTATTAATGGTGTTTATTTGTAATATAATAAATAAAAACGATAATTTATGTTATTTTGGAATATGGAATTGGTAAAATTTAATGTTTGACGAATATTGCGAATTACACGAGATAATCCAAAATAATAATTATGTTGATAAAATAAAAACGTAATACGATGTTATACACTGAAGATTACCACATACACTTATCATTGGTTGACTGGTTACGTATAGGCATTGTGTGTAAAATAAAATAATTAATATTTCAAAATTATTGTTTAATGTTATAACTAATAGGTAGGTTATTACTTATTACTTACCTTCTGGTTAAAAATATGATACTAATTGTGGAATAATATGACCATAATATCTGTCTTTGGTTACGCTTCCCAGAGCAATTTATTTCAAAATTACATTAGGCAAATTTTTAATATAATTATATTTTTAAGTTCACCTATAGTTAGTAGTAGAATCTTTATTTCCCGCGTTTGCAGCTAAGTTATAGAGATAATAATATATACTTTTAAAATTAACATTATGAATAATTATTTGTAATTATTATTAATACCTTCGATAAATGTTTTTGCAGACGTGACGAGTAAAAATTCCAATTGCAATTTGGATCAATTAACTATTTAAATATTAATCATATAAATTATAAACTGCTTTTGAAATTATTGGCATATTAATATTATTATATATAATAGTTGTTGATAGTTGTTGGAAATTATTGACATTATTATTGTTCCTAATCAGCAATTTTTTTGTCAATATCTGAACTTAAACTTTGTAAATTTTCATTAAATTTTTCTTCTCGATTAAAAAAAAAAAATGATAGGAACACCATCTGAAAATGTCTCTCTTAGCATTTTGTTAAACTGGATTATTACTTATATCTTGATCTATACATAAATACTCGTATATTATAGTTTTATTATAATGTATTACAATAGATGCCTACTTAGTAAATATTTGTATTAAATACCAACTCAAAATACAATTTTGTTAACATATTTTAAATCTGCTGATAAATAACCACGTAGATTCTGCTGAAGTATTTATCAGATTTATTACGATGATTATTTTTAAAATTTAATTTTAGCACAAAATTATTTATTTTGCTTTAATTTCTAATGTATTTAATATTTATAAATTCTAGTTATTTATTATTTTTATGTTTGTTAAAATTGAATTTAAATAATAATAACATCCTAGGATTATAATCGTTCACTATTACTATATAGTATAATATGGTGATTACAAACTGCTTTCAAGCTTATAAAAAATATTAAAAATATTATTTTAATTTAGTATATTTTTACATTTATAATATTAATATAAATGCGTTGATTTTTTGTAGAAGTATATTTTAAGTTCTTATAGTCAATAACTGAAAATATTATGTTTAATATAATAAGTATATATATATATTATAGTATTATATTATGATTAATATTCGATTGAATTAATTGTATATTATTAAATAACTAATATATTATACTATTTTAAAAATTGTCGTGTCTTTCATTTTAGTCTATTAAAATTAGGAAAAAATTTTTGGTGTCGTGTATTTAGTACTTACAATACAAAAAAAAAATCCCGGGACACAACCAATGTAGTACCTACTTAAAATAATCTGGCACACGACTAATGTAAATTCAACTTAGATTCAGCTCACCTTTATATTGTATTTATTTTTCACATGAAGCATTATTATATTTCATTGGATTTTGATAAGATTTCTATTTACATAATTTAAGCCTTATCGATTTATCAACAATTGCATTAACGGTCTTGTTGAAAGTTAACACTTTTTCTGGGGTATCAAAATAACCCAGATGTTTCCACGATTTAAACGTAAACGTAACGTATGGTGAACCTATTTTATTAGCCATCGATTTAAAAATGTTTATTTTATATTAAAATGCTGAGTTAGCATCAGGAACGTTGAAACCACCATAAAAAATATTACAAACAATGGACTCGTACTTTGATACCGAAATTCCATGGCATAGAGGTGGAAGCGGAGGTCGTGGAAACGTATCTTTAAATTTGTTCAAATATTATTGTTGATATTTTACTAAGGCATTTAGAAATACTGTTCAAAAGTCATATATTATATATGTATAGGAATAAATACTTTACAATGGCATCAATTTTTTTTATACAATATTGATTGATGTCAATAAATGTATTTGTTCACTATCTGTATTGTGTATGTATTATATTCTTGAATATTATGTGTTTTATTTTTTGTTCAAACAATGTAATGTTCTTACTATAAACATGCTTAGTTAAAGTTATATTGTAAGTTATACTTTTAGCTAAATATTGTTATTTAAGATAACTGAGTTAATTATAACTTATGTAAATAATCTTTATTGTTTGACTTATAATCCAAATTTCTAATTTCAAAACTAAGTCCACTAAGTTTATGTTATTTTTATTAACAATATTTTGTAGGTAATATATATTATATATTATAATATATGTGTTTGAGAATTCAGATTTAAATATTGTTTCAGGCTAATGTTGAAAGATGGGAATTGTAAATTAAAATAAATTGATTAAAATGGGTGTTTGATCAAAATACTTAGTATAACCAAATATTAAACTAACAAAATTGATTATTACTAGACGTTATTCATTACACATTTATTACATACATTTTAAAGCTAAATTATAAAGAACAGTTAGGTATTAAAACATTCTAAAATAGTACAGTAGTAGTTACAACTGTAAACTGTTAATATATACGTTGATATAAATGTTAATTATGATATTTTTTTATTATTATTTTTATAAAAAAAAAAAAAATGTTAACTAAGTGAATGGACACGAGTAAAATATATTTAACTAAATTTAATTTCATTAATTTATGTATTCCTCTATTTGAAGTTGATTTATTTTAATCTTCTATTATTTTCGAGATTGTTCTTTAACTCAAGTTTGTTCAATTTCAACTTTTTTAAGAGTATATAAAAGAAGTTTAAAAGTATTCATAACGCAAAGAAAAGTAAATTAAATGACTAAAATAAAATACATATTAATATTTAACTATAATATAGAGAGCTTAAAATGGTTTGATTAGAGTATTTTAAGTTAATTTATAGAATATTACAATGATTTGAAATTGATCTACTTTTTAATTTTCAATCAACTTTATTTTATTGATGGCATACAAAATAAAATATATTTTTTAAATTAATTTATACAATGTTTGAATGTATTTAATAGGTATACTCATAAGTCATAACTAAAGCTTGGATTTTAAAGCATGTATGTTTCTTTTTTATGTATGAGATAGAAATTTAATTTTTATACATAAATTCGTTTCACGTCATTCTGATTCCAAATAAACCAATTTATTTTTGATTTTTTTGACTTATTTTATGTATAAATTCTTTTATTGCTTTTTTCAGTTATTTCAGATGAAGAATTTTTATATGTTTATTATTCCGCTATTATAGTAAAAATAAAAAATTGAATTAAGAAGAAACGTAAAAACCCAGAATGTGGACTAAATGTTTATATTGGATTATTATAGTTTTTGTTATCGGCTTGATTATTAAATATATTAAATGCACCTATAGATTGTCGATCTAAATTATATAGCCTGCAGTACCTACCTATATATAGTCAGTATGCCTATAACATCGATGTCGACCATTCCAAAATTTAAGAATTAGTGTTTTAATTTGAAACATTTTGTATGATGCACCGATCAATTCAGTGGATGTAAGAGTTCGTATTCTATGTTATATTTTAAACATTATGTCGGACAATAGAGTCAGTTAAAAAATAAATACAAGAGTATTTCTTGTAGTCAATTTTTTTTTTTTAATTTAAATTTATTTTTCAATTTTTTTTATTCATTTTTATAACTAGTTCTTGTTAATTTTTGGTCATGCTTTTTTGTGTTGCTTTTTTAAAACATTCGTGTGCTTTTTTAGTTGTTTATTATGCTTTAAAAACCGAGCCCTACTCATAACCAATGATACACTGAAAAAAGATTATAAGCCTGAATGGATTCATTGACAAATTCATGTTGTCCCTGGGCTTGCTTGTTTAAAAATATAGATAAATTGTATTAAATCTATTATTTAGAGAAATAAATAAGTATTAAACAACTTTAATTATATGATAAATATAATAAATATTTTTGAGCTGACTTTAAAATTAACAAAAGCATATTTTTGTGTTAAAATAACTCTTATCAATAATTTACATATACAAATATCAATAATATTTACAATCGTACTAATTTACATTATGACTTCTGATTATTAAGTTTATATTTTTAGCAATAATATAGCAGCTGTGGTCACTTTTTGCGGCAACTAAATTAGATAATTATTTTTTATTATTTTTGTAAATTTTTATTCAAATAATATAACAACACCTAAAAGTAACACATAAAGCAATAAGTACACCAGTGGGAAAATATTCATTGTGATATCTGAAACAGCAATTGCTATTAATCAATCAAATACAATGTAATCAATCAGTCAACAATAATTAATATAACATGCTCAAATGTTCAATCAATAATAGCGTACAATCGGTTTTATTTTATTTTAAAGTAAAATTGGTAATACTATGCAATAAATTTTGTTCTGAAAAATTACATAATATATTGTTCAGTTAAATCAAATAACTAATATTCTACGGTATTGAGTTCAATGAAAATACACATGAATGCGTTTGATATTTAAATAGAATGTACAGGACAATACATTTTTTTTTTCAAATTAGGATTCATTATTATTTATTGCAATTAAGATAACTTTTAGGCCTTGTGTAAAATAATAATAATAAAATTATATAAAAAAAAAATGTATATTTCTGTAACTAATCTGTTATAATATTATTATGTTAATCGAAACATTATTTTTACAGCTAATACCAATAAAAACATTTCTAGACATATTCAAATTGTATAGTTAATATTATACAGTTAAATGAATCTAATAAAACGATTTACCTATATTCTTCTAAAATGTAATTATTTTAAAATGCATAATTTTAGAATTTTAAATAATATTATTATTTTAAAAATCAACATTATTTATTTAAAATATTGAATTTTGAATATTGGATTATCAAACGTTCAGATATTGTTGCAAAAAAAAAAAAAAAAATAATAATAATAATAAATAAATAGTTTAATAAAAAATATAAATATAAAATGTATAAAATAATTTTTGTACATTATACTTATCAATTCATCAACCATATAATTTTTGAAACTTATTATCATTAGTTTCTTACGTTTCAAATAATAACTTATAATAGTTCTTCTGTTTAATATTATTGTATAGAACCTTAAATATTTTAATACAGAAATAAATCACATGAAAAAAGCGAATAATATAGTTACAGTATAAAATATCATTTCTTAAAACTATAATAGCTACTAAACCATGGATTACATTATACATTTATCTATAATTAAAATAAATAACGTTTTAGATTTTTTGATGGAGACATTTTTTTGATCTTAAAAAGTGTTATTTTTTTAATAACTAATGAACAATTTTTAACATTAATGAAAATATATTAAGTATTTTTGAAAATATTTATTAAGTATTGAAAGCAAAGTGTTTTATAAAAATATTAATAATTTATTTAGGAGTCTGCAGTGTTTGTGTGATATTCTTAAAATTTGTCTATTAATTTGAAATATGTCATAACAAAATATGTTTTTAATGATTTACTGTGTATAGGGTATTCTAATATTAAATTATTAATATATTATATATAATATTAATATATATTATTAATATTTAATTATAACGTATTCATTCGCTTATATTACTGATTAACATTTAGTGATAAGTCAAAATACCTTTATTTCGAATATAAAATCTTGTTATAAATACATAATGATTCAGTTTAATTGTCTCAGATAGTTATTTTCAACCTTATTTATATCAATTATCTAAATGGTTCAAATTTGGAAAATCAAATTAAATCGTATTCAATTCATCCATACTTTTTTACTTTAAGACATGATGCCTGTCCAAATATTATATATTAAACAATATTGATTTATACCTTCACCTGATTTAGTTAAGTATTAAAGTTTTTACCTTAATAAGAGATTAATCTGGAAAAAAAATTACTAAGTCAAAAGGATTAATCTTTAACGCTCGCTCATGTGCATTAATAATATTATTCGCGAGAATACATTTTCAAGCCTAAAAATTACATTGATTATCTTTTCTATAATACAATCTTAAAACCAGTTAGATTGTATGCTGTAGTATTGGATTTGGTTGAAAATAAAACGTAAATAATATCAAGTATTTTCGAATATAACGCTCGGTAAAAAAAAAAAAAACAGAAACTTCATATTTTGTCTTTAATTTACCCTTCTACGATTACCTTGACATTAAAATAATACAGAGTGGTTTTCTCTAGACTAGAATATAACTTCTTGTATCTTTCATTTTCTGTAAATTATCATCTAAATTATGAGTAATCAAACTCTAAATAAATAATGTGTTTTTTTGAATTAATTGTTTTTTTATCTTTTAAAATCAACCTAGTGTCAATAACGCTTGGTTTCTTCTTCGGGTAACTTACATTAATATTTTTTCTCTCCTTCATCATAAATATATAAAAATATATAGATGTATAATGTATATTTTTATAAAAAAAAAAGTGATGAGAAAATCATATATGTTTTTTTTTTAATATATTCAAATTTTCTAACACATGCTGATATAATTTATTAATAAACAATTATAAGCAATGTGTACTTGGTATACCCAAATATTTATTTAAAATAAAAAACTCAAACGTAATAAATATTTATTTTGTATTTTTTAATCATACATTTGTTTGATTGCGTTATACATTCGTATCTCTTAGGAATCAATAACATAATATTATATGTTGCATAAAATATTTTCATTGAAAGTTACTTCTATTGAAGTTGCAATTTATGATGTAAATATGTTCACTTAACTAAATCACTCTTCAAATACAAAATAAATATCTACCTATTTATTATGATGGGAGATTCTAAAAACATATAATGCACGTTTTTAAGTAGTTGATATTGAATAGTTAAGATTCATAACAAATGGAAATAATTATAAAATACTCAATGGTAATCACATAATTTATTATTTGTATAATATTTTAGTAAATGTAAAATGTAGTGCTCTAAATAAAAAAATAAGCATAATTATAATAAGTTATTTTCAATACTAAATAAATGTAACTATTGTAAATAAATTATGAAATGTGACTTTCAATAAAATGAATATAATTGATACACTTGTAATAAATAGTAAGTATCTACATTCTACATATTTAAAAACTTGCGAATTACAAAATTTTATTTGTTGCAGGTATATTAATACTACCTATTCTTTTATACAGCCAACAGAATATAAATTAGAAATCTTTTGACCATATTTTATCATATTTTATAATTTAATATAGGTATATAGATAAAACTATTTATTTTCGTTAAATTTATATACAAGATAAAATTTTTCTATGCTCTAGTTTGAAGCGTTTAAACATTGAACATTTGTAATTTGTATATGTATTATATGAATAATAAAAGCTGATTGTTATTGAATGTATTATGTGATTTTTGAAAAATAGGTATTTATATTTAATATTGAAGTAAAATCATTAAAAAAATTTTTTAAGCAAAAATAAAAATTATTGTAGGAATGTTTTGGTGCTGGGTCATTTTTAATTATTAAAATTATTTTGGAAAACATGCCATGTAGTTAAGGATCGTTAATAGGTGCTTTTTTAGTAATTAGAGGTAGAATAAATCTTCATAGAGTATTACTGAAAATAAAATATTTTATTATCCATCATGACGTACAATAATATAATAATTAAAATAAAATTAGTTTCTAAACGACAATTATTTTAGATTTTAATTGAAATTACTGAGTTTTACTGTTTTGACAAATAAAAGCGATTAACATTTTTATTGATATTTGGAAATATAATATTATAATATAAGAAATGGAATAAAAGATTATTTTAAGGTATATAACTAATACCATGAAAAATAATAAATTTACCATTGACAATACAATGCTGCATTGTAAATTTTATAATTATTAATTAATGGGGATAATACAATAAACAATTATTTAGATTATATACTTAATATAAATCTTGTTCGTTGAAAAATAAAAATAAATCACACTGTGAATATAATATAATATTAATTTTATTATGGATATTAATTTTTATAAAATAATAATAAACTATTGTAATATATTTTGTTTGTGTGTGTTTTTTCATTCACCTGTGTTACGCACTTCTTAATGTTTAAATAGATGTTGAGTTATATTATTCATTAAAATATTCAAACCATAATTATATCAATTTATTGATTTGTATTCAATTTACTATATTTTGTATCTTCATTAGTTGTCTTCTTTAGATTTATCATATGTCGTTTGGATCATACATAAAAAAAAAATACATATTTTTTAAAAGTGTGATTCAATGTGTTGCTATGTATAAATACATAATGTGGTGAAAAAAAAACTCGTATATATTATCTTTTCTGCATAAACTAAATTAGATTTTCTAGAAAAATTCATTATATTCGGTATAATACTGTATTTAATAAGTAAATCTTTTTATTTATTATTAATGATCAGTATTTTTATTATGTTATGCACTAAATTTTACTTTAACATTTTATTTAAATTTGTTATTATTATAAACAGATAAAATATAATTTTAAAGAATATTATGCGTGAGTTGTACGAAAAAATTATAATGATCCTAGTTTTAATATGTGAGTCTAATGTCTTTAAATAATAGGTACTCGTACACTTAACATATATAATACAAAACAATTTAATATTTACTTATGCTTTTTAGATATTTAAACATTATATTATTATTATTATTTATAATAGTTAATGCTTATAATTTATATTAAATTATTTATCTTTTTTCTTTTTATTTTTATCGTCATTTTTATTTTTATTTTTTCTAATATTTTTTTCTTTTTTTTTATCTTTTTTTTTCTTTTTTCTTTTTTCAGTACCTTCGTCTTTTCCAAAATTCCAAATCGATGACGCTGTTTTTTGTAGGCCTCCCATTGCATCTCCAAAAAGATTTCTTGATGCTTTAACCAAAGCAACCGGTTTATTTATTTTTTTTGTAAAGGCACCAATTATTGGAACATAGTTTTCATCGTCTAAAATATTGTTAATTTTACATTTTAATATTGTACTTAAATTGACTTGGAATAAGAACTTAAAATTTATATTGACAGTGAAAATGTGTTTTTGATAAAATGTTATTTTCATCGATGTCTGAAATATTATATTAGGTAATGTTTTAAAATATATTGCAATTTAATATTTTCACAATATGCGGGATACTTGAAAAGCAATGACCCATTCTGTGTATTTTATGAATATTAAATTGCTCTTGGGTAATTTAAGTATTAAGAATTTTTAAATAATTGAAGATTATCTCACAGTTTATTATTATTAATTATTAGTTCAGTCAGTGTATAATTTTAATGAGAGTTATTTCAACGAAAACTTTTAATAATATTATTTATTGTAAAATTAATGTAGTAAGTGTACTCACGATCTGCTCTTTCTAATTCTTCATCGAACGTTTTTTTTGCATTAGACATAATTTCCTCAACAGGTTCTCCTAATGTTTTCAAGCCTACTTGAGCTGCGGCCTTAAGAGGTAAAAATACATTGTTTTTAAGACCATTTGGAAGGAAATCATTTTCACCTAGTTTTTGAAAAAAAAAAACATTACATAATTATTATTGTATATTATAGGTAATAATAATATAATATATTACGTACACCATTTATTTTCTCAAACACTTATTATTAAATATTTTAAATTGTATGTTTTATAAAATTAATTTTTTAAATTTGTGATTTTCAAATATTACATTTAAAGCAGTCCTATTTAAGTAAATCTAAATTTATACCTTATATAGAATTATAAACAAAATGTATAGTAAAACTGTATATAATAAAAATTACAGATTTTTAATCTAGGTTTTTACCATTAACTTGTTTTTTTGAATCTTCAATTAACGTATTTTTGAATTCGTCTGTAAGTTTACTCGCTTTGTCTCTTGCTATATTTGTAAACTGTCTTGCCATTTTTCCAGCCCTACTGCTTGTCAATCTATCCAAATTTTTGAGAAAAGTTGGTGTGATTTCTTCTCCATTTTGGCCGTTAGAATCTGTGTCTTTAAACATATAAATTGGTATCATACAATTATCCCCATGTATATGATAATATACCTAATATATCTAATACAGTATACAATATTTATATTTATTTATTAAAGAATAATATTACAATAAACATAACACTCGATAATGTAAAATAGAAACAAAGTTATAGATACTGTCTTTATACTTTCATTAATTATTTTAATAATTCAAATATTTTGTATTTATAATAATTTAATTAAATGGCCGAGATTTATTTTTAAAAAATGAACGGTATCTACTTATGTTAACTTAGAAAAATGGTAACCACCATTAGTAATTACTAAATAGCGATACCTTCATTGGGTGTATTTTTTTCTATGCCATTTATTAGATTTTGTGTGTACCTACATGATGTAATATTAATTTTGATAAAATATAAATAGCTATTACTAGAGTAGTTGGAATGAAAAAATCAGTGTATTAATATTTCTTAATATCTTCTGAACAAAATCATAGAAAATTTTTAAATTTTTTTTATGAAGAGCGCGGGAGGTACTCAAATATTATTGATTCTATAAGAGTCGGTTTCCTTTTTCTATTTATTTTCAATAAACTATATAACTTCTAAATTGTGATTACCTCGGACACTTACTTACAACGAATCATCGGAACGAGTGATGGACGGATTTTTTTTTTATAGAAATCTAGGTGCGTAGTTTAATGTAGGTATATGACAAATTTATAATAGTAATAATACAAATTTACAAAAACTAAAAAAACTCAAAAACATAAAATAAAGTTTACTTATTCAACTATAATAACTATGTAGTTTTATGCCTTTTAATTGAGAAATTCGACTCAGTATAGGATTGTACATCATTTACATACCGTATCACGGCCGAATTTACAAGATGGGGAAATTAAATTTTCCTGCGCTGTTTCGTATCAATTCAGTAACATTTGGAAACAAATATTGACATTTGCTACCATAGAAAATATTTAATCCAATCGTCCCATATTAAACATAATCAAATATCGATTTCACCTTTCACATGTGTATTGAGAAAATTCACAAGGTTCGAAATTTGAATTACACACTTATAATATGGATTTCTACCCTGGACATATTGTTATGATGATAGTCAAGATACCTACATTTTGATGAGACTACTACGGACATTTTCTGTGAAACACTTATAGTTCGAAATTAACGGAAAATTAGTCGAAAGGCACTAGCCGTAAGCCATTATCGTAACAATAGTTTAGCCTTTGATTTTAACAAATGATTTATTTAGATACTTAATAATCTATTGAATAGAAATATTTTATAACTACTAGTTATCAGTTATTATCTATAAAATGTTGGAAAGTAATTATTAATTATAATAGTTTGTTTTATAAAAAGTTTTAATACAGTTCTTCAAACAATAAAATGATAATTTATCTATGCTATTTAAATACTAAAAATATTCATCCTCACCACTGTCTTTAGATTTTTGAGGAGCAGAATCTACTGACTGCAAAATCTATGTACATACAATAAGTTTTTGTTTAGTTATGAATTAATATAATATATAAAAAAGTAAATAATACTTACAAGTAATATAGAAATTGAAAAACAGAACAACTTCAAAGCTCGTGCCATTATATTTCTAAAAAAACAAAGTTTTTTTTTCATAGTTCAAATCAAATTAGCAAACTAAAATAAATAAATATTTATTACATTTAGTTTTATACACACAAATTGTTTTATTAATCTGACATACGATACACTTTATCAAAATGATTAATTATTATACTATTAATGTATAAATACATTAACTATTATTACTGTTCTGGAATAATAGTAAACCATCGAGTAACTCTCGATTTAATACTACTTAATAATTACTATAACTGGTAAAAAATATAATGAACGTTATCATTTTGAATATAGATTTAAAAAAGTTATTTTATATAAAATTATTACGGTGAGTGAAATCAAAAAGTGAACACATTTATACAAATACTTCAGACACCGCGCAGTGTTTATAATAATTAGGATTTTAGATTAAGACTTACGCTGCTACGACTTATTAATGTAGACATTATATACGAAAAAACCAATCAATATTATAAGTGTCAAATTCTAAAATCTTAATTGACAAGCATCATAGTTTGGACTTTTAGTTGAAGTTTCATTAACGCATATAGCACATCATGTATAACTGTTGCAATGAAGAGAATGTTGCCACAAATAGTAATCAGGCAGAATAAAATGCTTGACGATTTTGGGTTTACCACAAACGAAAATCTATCCTTCAGTACCATGTCCTTTATTTGGAACCGCATCTGAAATTGAATATCTCTGCAGAATTTGTACTACGAAAATGGTTTGCGAATAGTTAATCAATATAAGTTCAATATGTTTTTTGTGTTCGAATCACTATGCATTAACCTTTTCCAGCTTTCAAATACTTTAATGTATTCAAGTTTTAAATTTAAAAAAAAAAAAAAAAAACATTCAAAAGTAATATGAATTGAATATTTGACAAAAAACTATGGTATATCGCAGTATCGATCGAAATCTGTTTAGATAACTAATGGAAAACAATATAACTTAATTTATTAAAAAAAAATATGTTAAGTTGTGTAATAGGAGTGCGATCTGTGAATACTAATTTAAGTAAATTATATCTACAAAACTATAAATATTACACTTTCAAAATCATTGATATAATTATTCTTCTATTAATCATTGGCAATTTTTTTTCTTTTTTATTACTTTAAAAAACCCTTTGATATGGATATGTAATATTTTAATTATATTGTAATTGTTTTTATAATTTAATATTAAATTATTATATTATAATGCACTATAGTACTAATGCAGGCTTTCTAATTACTATTTACATAACACATAAACAACTAATAATAATAGTACACAAAGAAATAAAAAAGTTTATGATTAATTTTACTATTTAAAAATAAGAATATTATATACGTACTTGTGATAACAAACTTGTTAGGTTAGGCACAATTATTTAAGCTCAAACGATATACGTTTTTAAATATTCGAATGACATCAATTTATATATTAGCGTAGTATGATATTTTGAACGATGACTTTTTTTTCATGTCTGCGATGTTGAATAATATTATCTAGTTTAAAACATTTGTACGAGTGTCGGTGTAGCATATTACAATAGTAAATATCTTTCCAAGTGTTCTAAACAGTAAGAACAGTTATTAAATTGGACGAAAACATATTTAATTTAAATATAACGAATGAATATATTATTATAAAGTCGTCTATGCACGTTATCTATTTTTGAAACAGATGTTTATAAACAATAGTGAATAATAATTTTGTTCGAAGTTATCTATATTACCATAATAGAATACAACGAATTTCAGACTCGTTTTATGTTTTTGTAATTATCTTCATTCTATGTTTGACTAAAATTAACTATTTTTTAAATAGTTTAAAATATAAACAAGTAATTTGAAAATAACTAAGTCAGTATGTTCATAAATTAATGAAACCACTATAGTAAGTTAAAGTGACTGTATTCATCCATATAGGACAAATTGTTAGTACTCACACATTTCAAGTGCTGAAAATAATTGTGATTATAATAATTATATTAGGTATATATTAATTAAATAAGAAAATGTGATCAGACAAGTTTAATATTTCAATATTATTATATTATAATATTTGATATATCAAATTATAAACAATATTGTTATGTTAAAATTAAATTATTTTAAACATATTATAAAAATATTAATATTTAAAATATAATATTATAATATAGCCGGGGAGGCTTAATAATGATGTTAATTATACAGATAATTTTAAGGAAAGTTTTATTCCTCATAGATAAGCCTTCCATATTTAGGGATTTGAACACTATTACAAGAGGCATTTATTAATAATGTGCTTGAAAAGTTAACTACCTACTTTAAAACAATTCATATATTTTAATCTGTTATTTCTTTTTTACTGTAAATTGAAAAAACAGATGTTATAACTATGTTTCTTTGAATTTGTTTGTGTCCATAGTAAATATCGAATTAACAATAGTATTGTGTAATTTTAATAATATAATGAAACTTCCATTTAGGTAACCGATTCTATAGGAAATAAAAAAAATCATATCACCTTTAGAGATATTCGTTAAATAAAATGAAATAAATTTGTTTTAGTTCATACACATATTTTGTTAAAACAGATTTTATTTTTAAATAGAAGTACTTTATACGGGAGTACTGTAGGTATATAATAATCTGAATGTTTCGAGTGAATATATTTTGTTGGTTAATACTTAATATACACTACACATTTTTTTTATATATTATAGAGTGTAACTAATATCACAATATAATATATGTATACTAATATTCATTATTTTAGATAGGCGTTTCATATTGTCATGTCAATAATTGATAAGTATATATAATATATTTTAACAATCAAACAAAAATTTAATAAATTGTATAACTTCTTAAATAACTAAATGAACAGTGAATTTTTTATTTAATTTGATTATAATAATATTACAATATAAAAAAGCACAGATTTTAAATGCAAATTTTCCAAAATCGAATTCATTGGTATAGAAAAAAATCCGTTGCATTTGAATAATTTATTACATAAAATAGAAAAGACACGATAATAAACAAGGACAAATTTTTTCTATCAATAATATTATGCGTAGCTAGTTTGAAATATAGTGTTACGATTTACTATTTAATTATTTAATTATTTCAATAGTAATCTATAATAAAATCTTAAAAAAAATCTTAAAAAAAATGTAATAATGTGATTTTTAGATGTCACTTTTAGTTATTTGTGACTATTTGATTTATTGCTTAAATAATAAAATATGTACATATTATATACGTACGTATTAGATAAATAGAGTTATTTTTCCTTTACAATCCTTGTTCAAACATTGGTTTTGAATTAAAGTCATATAAATCTTTAATTCATCCTCAAAACCTTTTTCTATAATTTATCATCAAAAAATGGTGTATGAAAGAAAAATCAATAAGAACAAAACTCTCCATCTTCATATTGCTATTTTTAGTTTAAAACCCGTATTGGTGACACCGATTTATACGATTATAAAGTATAATATAAATATTAAACACTCATGTTTACTAACCGCACTGAGAATTGAGATCATAGCGTACTAGTTTTTTTGTATTTATACATAATATTGTATTTTCCACGTTTTATTTTATTTTAGTGTGTTGTTTTTTTTTTTTTTTATAAATATTGGTTCATATTTTGAGCAATTAATACAAAAAAAAAAAAAAAAACAAACAAACATGAAGTTATTTTCAATTATATTCTATGTACTATTATCAATTATCAGTATTATTATACACATTGGGTATAGCTTATGTGATTATCTCTATATTTTATACTATTTTTTAAGTTTGTTTAGTGTATCACATAATGATTTTACGTATTAAAATGTCAATTCTATCTCGTGTATTATATTTTCATAACTAATTATAATGTTTCTCTAGATTATTTTGTTCCAAGTAGATACACGTTTTTATCGGCCGATAAAGTATCGTATAAAAAAATCAATTCAAATTAATTACTTATTATTACGAACCACAATTGTTTAGTGGACAGTTGCAGAATTTTGAACGATCGACGGTGTTTCGACATTAGATAACAAAAACAAATTGGAATCCTACACTGTAAGAAATTCGAACGATTTTTTAATGGATGGATTACTCGTTTTGGCATACTGTCACACACACATACACACGGCGTGCCCTTTGATCGCTTAAAATATTTTATTCTACGTACCTGCTTAGTATATATGCGCTTAACCAAAAAACAAACAAATCTTACTGAACCGTAATCGCCCATTCGATTATTTGTGTGCCGCGAGTCACGACCAGCATATTGATTGACACAAAGATACGGTTAGTTCAACTTACAGACACTGCCCGATTCAAGTTATTTTCGTTTTTCATATATATATATATATGATATATATGTATTATACTTGAATCTTAATATTATATTATGTTAAATTCGTTGTGAATAATGTATAATGATAGAAAAATATTTCGTTTTTCATCTGAGAAAAAAAATATGGTTCGTTTCGTGCACTACGATGATTATGCTGTGTTATTAATTACAAACCAATAGTAATAAACGTCTAGCAAACCCATGAGTGGAAACTGTAAAAAGTGTCAGGACAGGTTAACAAATTGTTTAGTTCTATAGAATATCAAACGATGACAGTTTTTTTATATACATATGTATTAATACTGTAGGGTCGAATTGTTCACAAGTCGACATTTGATTGTATGTGTAGAGTATTCTAAAACGTTTCATAAACAAACAAAATAATCGACTTTGTAGCTATATATAATCGTGTTGTAAATTTTAACAACGATATTTTTTAACGTCATAATGTTATGTTTTTTGTTGTGCATATTAATTTAATATGTTGAAAATTGAAATTATCGTATAAAAATGATTACATCGAAAAAAAAATGTTTACTAAGTATAATTCATTTCGAACGGTTCGACTAAACCAAGCGTCGTAAATTGTGCAAATATCTGTATACGCGTTATTTGAAACAACTATAACAGGTATATAGTAATGTGCACACGTCATTAGAATAATCGGCACTTCAAACGGTTTCGGTGGCGGTGGAATCGGCGATGGTGGTGTCGTCGATGGGAGCGAACCCAGACCCCCGATCCGATAACAATATTACACTAATGATGAACCGTAAAGAAAACCATGTATTATAATTCTGTGATTTCCAGTTTGTGTTTCGTTTTGTTATTCATGAACCGTACGCACACGGCAACCCATATAATGTAAGAAAATTAAATTTCCTCCCTGCGGGAACGATATGCCCTTGTAATAATAACAATAATAATAATAATAATAATAACAACCGTAGGAAAAATATAACGCGGAAAAAAAACAACTTCTAGTTCGTGTTCTCGTTTTATTGCTTCGTTATTATTTAGACCGTTTTTATTTTGTTCATTTTTTTCAGCCACTTAACATTCCAATTTTGCACTTCTGCGCTACTCCACGTATTCACCACCACCACCACCATCATCACCAGCCGACACACTATATATGGACATACGCGCATACACACACGGAATCGGATTCATTACGAATTCCATATCGGTTTACTTTCACATACCAAAAACGAAAAAAAAAAAACCAAATACACATTTATATTATATAACGTAACATACGAGTACTGCACACAGACAAGCGGACATTCTTGTCCGACAATATTCGCCAAAATGTATATGGGCCCCGCGTATTCAAATCATGTCCGTTCGATCGACGGAAATGCTTTTGGCCAAATACATCGACCGACCAACCGACGAGTTTTCATTTACTGGTAAAATCTCCGACTGCAATAACACCCGTATTATAATAATTTAATATTAAAATGTAAAAACATTTTCCTATATTTAATAAATTAATTTACCAAATTGTTCACAGTCGATAAAAAATAATCGGTTTGATTGAATTATACTATGTCATTCCGTTATCGAATATTCTTTGATTTTAAGAAAGCATAAGTTAATTTTATTTAAACACACAATACTTAGAAATCGTTAAAATTTGACATTAATTTAATATTGTGTTTAGTTATATTAAGTAGGTACTTACATCATTTTCATAAATCGTTGAAAGTTAAATTGATTTGGGTTAATACGGGTTTAATTTTAGTATTGAGTTTTTTTGTTTGAAATATTCTAAATTTTTTTAATAAAAAATAACTTAAAATTATATTTGTACTCATATTAATAAAAAGAAATCGCAAAGATTCCATAGAATAAAATATCATATGTATTACAAGATTTTGTAGGTTCGAGATCGTACTAGTTTTTCAATAAGCTTATAGCCATTTTTCAATAATAGTTTCAAAGTTTTTTTAAGTGCTAGGACTGCAGTTATTCCAGAATTGTAGCACATATATTGAATAAACAAACAATACTTATATACATTTATCGATAACAAAAAATATAAAAAGTTTTCTTAAAATATATGAAATGTTTGTAAGTTTAGATATTGCATCGTTTGATGGGTTGTTTTCATTCATAATCCATTTTATTAATTGCCATAATGAATAAATCATTTGTATCATTTAAAAAAAAAATTCTATTATTAGGACGTTGTATTAAATTATATTTGTATGTAAATTTATATTTTATTACGTATATTATGATATGGATAGAGCAAAAGACGAGTATGACTAATTACGTATGTACATTGTAAATAATATATTATAATATAATAGATTTCCATATAAGATAATAAAACATTAATGATCGATTTCAATAGTTTGTTAATTGTCTACAATGGACTTTTCTATAATAGACTAGTTCAGAAATAAGGCGCTTGAAATAAATTGATAACGAACAACTCTGTTAGTTCAAACTCAAATGTAATTGTTAACATAATATAAATAAATACATATTATATGCTTCACCGATCAGGAAAACACAACGAGCGATTACATAGTCAATGGCCAGATTATTATAAATTCGGAGAAATATTATAACCAGAAATATAAATTGTCTGCATTATCTGCGTATACAATTTAAAGATAAATCTTTCAAGTGTTCTTATTCAGAATCGGTCTCGAAAATGTTACCGTTTTTGTACCGCGTAAATTGTTATGCGAGTTAAAAAGATTCAGTGCAAAGACTTCAGCATTATTTTGATTTGTAAATCCCCTGTTAAATTTGCTATCGAGAAAATACGAGTGACCAAAATGTTGAATATCTAATACAAATGAGATTTTTCGTGTATACAAAGAAAACTCTTATAAAAATATATACAACATTTTCATTAAATAGACAAAAGCCTGTGTAACGGACACATTTGATAGTCCTGTGGTTATCCGTTATACACAGGTTTAACTGTAATAAAGTAATTAAATTCGAACCTTTTTTCCATTATAGAACACACAAACACGGGCACACAATCAAAACATTATATTTTGTTATATTATATAGGTACGTTACTTACCTTATAAATTGTAATTTACGTATACTCATAATACACGTAAACGTGTTTATTCACACATAAACTTCCGTGCGAGTTATTAAAATATGAACCGTAGTTGAACGTTATTATAAAATCGTAATAAAATGATAACTTTGAACATTTATCATCAACTAATAATAATAATAAAAAAAAAAACATACGATTAACATATCGTGGAAACTGTTTTGTACGAAAATCACCAATTCACAATATTACCGATGGCGATGAACCCCTTTCCGTTTTTCTTCCATCTTCTTATACGTCATATCTTTACCTTTTTAGCCTAATATAATATACTGATTGAGGATTTGAACAAATTATAAATATGATGATTATGTATCGTAGAAATGTTTTCATAACTTAGTTTTAAATTCGAAAAATGATTATATTCATGTAATATAATATAATATATAAAATATATTATATTATTTATTAGCTAATGATTATCGTAATATATACATATAATATATATTTTTTATATTATTTACATTTATATTTATTGGTTTAACAATAATACCTACCACATTTAAGCATTACTTGTGGTGATATTTGATATATGCACGAGGTAGTTGCAGCATAAGAAATAAAATCAGTCAATAATCAGTATATAACATAAGAATATTTTATTTTGGTGAACGAAGTAACTATAAAATTGTTTTTGTTTTTAACATTTTTATTTTTATTTTTTTAATAATGTGTTCTACAGCTGAAATTTAATTATAAACAGACGACATTTTAAGTCCCATTTTAATTAACTGTATTAGATTACTAAATGTTTCAAATCAAAATAATATTTCAATATAATCACATTTACCTATCCACTAAATACTTAAGATTAAAAGATATATATTATTTTATTCCTATTTATGTGTATTGTTGTTTACAGTTACGTAGTTAGTTAGACAATGTAATTTAACAATACAAGGTTAATATTTTCTACTATTGTATTAATGTAGGTATTTAAACAAAGATGATTTCATAGAAGTAAAAATAAAAATGCAAAATGTTCTTAAATTAATTATTGTTGCGAAGTATCAAATATTTTATTCATAACAGATGAATTATATAAGGTAATTTAAAATTCTAGTACCTAATATTCACATAAAAAATATCATTAATGTTCTATTATTAAATCTTTTTTTTTTTTTTTTTGAAACACAATTTTTTTTTAAATATTAAATAGGGTTGGCTAATTATTAACGCAATAATTCATGGTCATTAGGATTTAAATTACAACACACCCAACCAAGTGGTCTGCCCAAAACAGTCATCTACTATTCTCGTGTAAAGTTCCCTCTATCCGAAATATTTTGTCGTCTTGCCAATCGGCTAGCTTGTTCAAACAATATATAACGATATGATTCCGATTTATCCAGATAAGCAATGAGTTCTCTGACCTGGTTATACAAGTAACTGCTGTAATGTTCACCAACGAACTAGCACAGTCATGATAATATTTTAAAATGTTCAAATAATTTTAGATATTTTTTTCTTTTAAAATTGGAGAGTGAAAATTATTTTTAAATCTTGATCAGGTACATTATAAAATACTTGAGTTGCATTTTATAAATTCTCATCATATAATACTTAATAGTTACTAAACAGTAAATAATAGTATAATACTTATCTCATAAACTAATTTATATGAGGAATGTGTTTCGTTGGGTTATTAACGGTAATTATGAAATAATAGTTTATTTAATTTCTAAATGTTGAATTTTATCTATCAAATATTGAATACTATTAGATTTCGTAACTGGTATTAAAGTCAGCGGTTTATATTTTTTTTATATCAAATAGTTTAATAATATTGTATAATTATTTCCTGTAAAGAACTAATTCTTCATATAAATTGCAATTTATTTATTTTAAATCTTTTTAAAATTTAAATATGTTATATTAATTTGTGTCAAAGATTTTAAGAATTCTTAACGTTAATATTTAGGTCGATATATTATATATTTTATAATGTATACCTAAACTCTCGGTAGCCATAAATATAACCAAGTGAATAAATAATAATAATTTATTATTATTATGCATTTCAATAAAATGTTATATGGTGACACGGCGTTAAAGGTAGACAATTTAGCTACATACGTGTGTTGATATTATTATCCATTCTATCGTCTACCACGAATCATGATAATAATATCTTTTTAACGCTTTTTAATAATAAAACGATTATTGATTATACTGCGCTTTGATAGATAAAATTAAATTTGATATTTTACTAAAACATTGATTGAGATAGATATAATGAGCTTTGCAGGTGTCGACGACCGCGCTAATGACATTATTTGACGCGTGATAAATGCACCACGGCAAGTGCGAGACACGTATATTATGATAATATATTATAACAATATTATATTACTCGTATAGTTAAATTAACTGCTTACATTATAGACGATCTTCTGGAATAAAAACTCGGCGCCGGTGTTGTGCAGGGACAAATCAGTGGTTTTAGTAGATGACTTATAATTCGAGACAAAACTATATATCATATGTGTTATAAAATCGGCAGAAAGAATAGGTATACCCGATGCTCTCCGCGGCGGTTTAAAACCTGCTGCACATATCGCATTATATTAATAATAATAGAAGGCGCTTAACCGAGTCGTCGTCGTGTGCTGCTTCTGTACAACACATAATGTAATATACTCGATTAATTATCCCGCCGAAGGAGTAGACGAAACGTCGTTCGTCGTCGCGCATAATAAATATCACATAATATAATATAATATTATACATTGTTATTTCGAACGTACAGGTATAGGCGAGTGCAAACGTGGATGACGATGACGGCCCGTGCACTGCTGTGTGTATAACCTGCGTCGTACTAACAGCGTATAATATAATTACGTGACGGCACGCGTACGCGTACCCATAAGTGCTAGTACGGCGACTTAGGTGTGATGTATCGTGCACGCGTCCATCTATCCGTCTGACTAGGTACACATACGGTGTACACGACGTATACTTAAGCGTACACAATACTGTGAGGGTCTGCGTGTCTAAACGACGTGTGTCCGGCCGTGTCGTCGAGCCGTAAATTGCGTTGAGCATAACACATACGATATACGTGTTTTATTGTTATTGTTACCGCCGTGATATTAGTCTAATACAAAATGCGGACACGAATCGACGAGCGTCAGGCCATCACTACGGTTAAACGATCATCGACGGACGAAACCACGAAAAATATGTATGTATAATATTATCGCCGCGTTCGCCGTAAGATTTAAAAAGCGAATGATAACTCTTGATCCGTCTCAAACTATTGACGATTGGACATTGACCACTATGATTTTTTTAAGCGGTGCCCCCTTATAAACACTCGTCGTTATCACCGCGGAAAATCGTTACTTTTGGAAAATATTTTTATTACATTTTTCATTAAACTATAGTTTTTTTAACGGAGTATACGTTTTCAATGCCGTGTTCATTTATGCTCAATATTTATTATTTGTGAATCTAGTATAAATAACGAATTATATGCTATAGGTTAATAATTTCAAATAACTATTTAATATTAATATTATGATTGTATTATTAATGGTAAATTTAATATCGTACGTAAATAGATATAACCCAGTATAAATGATTTATCGGTTGCCACGTGGATATAATATCTATTATTATGTGATTCGCCGCCATCGAGTTTGTAATATTTTTATTGCAATTCCATTTGTTATTTTTAGTTTATTGAAAATAATAGTTATTTAGAAACATACAATTTTACACAGTTGAAAATAGTTTTCGTGTAGTTGACAATTTCTGAGAATTGATGATTAGAATACATTTTTCATAGTTTACAAGAATAGATCAATGAGCACTAAAGCGAAAGATACTGATTGTTTTTCAACTAACAATATATTATTAAAACTAATTTCTATAAAACTAACAATGTTTTGTTAAATTTCTGAAAATATTATGAAAACTAGAAAAATTGAGAACGATTTTTATTCTATCTTTTAGTATAAATACAAATTATAGCTTATTCTAGATTGAATAATATTGAAACGATTCAGTCAAATCACATAAACCACAAACGTATTACATACACATTCAATGAAATATGATAGTCGTTCTAGGACACGATTTAACCTGAAATCGATTTGCTACACAACTGATCTTATTAAAGCTCAGAAAATATTTTCAAAAATGTTCTTTGCTCCGTAGATATGCTCTTGCATAATATAATTATATAAAATACAGTTTATTTATGATTTTTCTCTCTCAGACCATTTGCAGTTTTTCTCACATTTATACTAAAAAAAAAAAAAAAAAACCAACAACAACATCTACAAACCGGTGCTCAACGGTGTTGTGAATAATGTGTGCCGTCTTTTCCGCACATTGGTAGGATAAATCGTGTACCGTTTATTTTCACGCGAAAATAAAACGCCCGACGAATGGACCGATAACAAGACGTTTACAACACCGGACGTTTTCATCCTTCCACCATTGTCGACATAAGTCGATCACGTTTGGAGCAAAAATACATGACTGCAATAGTTTCTTTTCTTTTTTTTTTCTATTTTTTTCACGAAACGGACAATGTTTTGACTTACAATGTCTGTTTTCACTGACAGTAAAATGCATACAGTTATTTGTTATTTGCCTACATATTGCTCAAAAACTAAACAAATTATAAGTACATACTATGGCGTGTTAGAATAATAATTAAAAATTTATTATACAAACATATAAAATACCTAATTTATCTATATCATGTTCCGTGTTAATTATTGTTCAATCGTTTTATTGTTATAAAACATAGGTAAATATTTGATTATGTCAGGTGAATACAGCTCTAATTTTATTTCAAATGTCAAAAACTGTATTATACCAGGTGTAATTTAACTATACTTAAACTCTATGAATAATAGACATATGACATATTTGTAATACTAAAAATTCTATACAGAATTTTATATTTTAGTATTGTTCATTCCATTAGTTTTAAATGAAATATATAATATGTTAACTGTTATCTTATACATGTCATTTCTTAGTGTTGATTATTATTTTGATTGCAATTACCTATATTTGTTGTACATTAAAATTGTATTCTTAAATGAAATACTTAAGTCCGTTAAAATTATAAGTAAATAAATATATAACATTAAATAATAATTAAAATATAATACATATCCACATATTGATTTATTTAAAAATTTTAAGAATTGAGTAGGTTTTAACTACCTATAATAATACTCGATATTTCATTTTTTTTTTTTTTTTTTTTTTTAATTTTCGGTATGTACTTTTAAAATATAAAATGTATTACATTTTACATAATCATTATTTTTCATATACATTATTCGAAGTAGGTAAGTTAAATATAATACGCAAGAGTATTATGTTGATTTAAATGTCTTTTAAGTATTTCTTGGATATGTTATAAATAAATTAGAGTACTCTATAATATTTTTTCATACGTTGGTGAGCCACTATAATTCACTATTAATTCAAAGTTTAGATGCATTTTCAGTTGGTCAGAAATAATATTTTAATCATTGTTTATGAAATGATTAATACTTAAAGATTTATATTAGAATAGGTCTAAAAAAAAAATTAAATATAATTATAACTTAAAAATGTTTCCAGAGATACAAATCAAATTGAAAAAAAAATATCGGCATAACAGAGATATTTTATTATGCAGGTAATATTAATAAAACTCCGATTTTTTTGAAGATATTAAAATATTTTATTAAAAATTAAATTAATAGTAAAGTGATACAATAATATAATATATATATATATATATATATATTATATTTATTAAACAATGTTGAACAATTCTTTAAATACAATTGTGTTGTACAATAATATGTAAAATTCCATATTGAGTCGACAAATGTGTGAATTTAAACTTATAATCTAATTTTACGGATTTTTAGACATTGTATTTCTGATCAAAATAATTTTGATTAAAAATAAACTATATTTGACGTTTACTCCTACAGTAATCCACTCCCCGTGATATCGCCCTCAAATTAATTTGGTTTATTGGATGTTCTCACTGTCTGATTATTTGATGAAATTACTTTTTGCTTACCAGCGTATAGTAATATATCATAATTATTAATTATAAAAAAATATTTTGATTAAACAATATATTAATATATTATGTAAAAAAAGTATACTGACATTAATACATAAGAAAAATTTAAGTTTAATAGATTAACATATTTCAAATATAGTTATTTTCTTAAAAATGTAGAAACTTTAAAAATAAAGTGTTTAATAAATTTAAATTGACCTCCAAATGTGAAAAACATCAAACTCGACTTTTCTCAACCTCGTTGCTAATCGTATACCATTATACCACATAAAAACGTGATGAGAGTTTGGCAACTGCTGTTTGGAGTAATATTATTTTAAGTGTATGAGAAATAAAAATTAATAATTTTGATATATTATATTGAGATCATAAAAAATAAATAATACATTAGATAAGAAGATTACAAAAATTAAAAGATATTAAATAAAACGCAAATGACCTGGAGTAGAATATTTTTATCCTATAAATATATGTATATTATACTCGATATATTAGGTATTCAAAATTTATTGAAATTATTTAAATCGTATTAAAATTAAATTAATTTAATAATGACGATAATATTTTTCGGGAAATATATTCAGGAAGATAGAATTATTATGATATTCAAATTGAATATCCATTGACACTTTAAAAACGCAAAATATATTTCACGATTATTTTAATTTGCGTTAAACACATGCAGAATACCATAGAAATACGGCGAATATTATATATTATTATTACATCATCAGCTTATCCATAATATCGTCTAAATATTTGATCACATTTTTGCTTTTTTAATTTCACATTCTTCAATAACTATTACGGGTTTTTGTAATGTTTAATTTTCCGAGTATATCAGATTTTATACTTATTCTAGAGTCTAGACACGGATTTATATAGAAATATACATAGTTAAATTATGATTATTATTATTATTGTTGTTATTTTGTCGTGATAAAAGTTTTGAGCGTGTAGTGTGTACACACGGCGTAGCATCGTTCCGGAACAATCAGCTCAAGCAACTTTCTGTATAAACATATCTCTCGCTATAATACAAGCTTGCATCCATCGTTTGTAAAATATACAATTTCGTTTGAATAAATGAAAATAATATGTGCTACAAATTTAATGTAAATTAGCGTTTAAATTTATGTGTGGATCTCGCTTGTATAAAGAACGTACCTATCTGTTCTTTAAAAACTTTATGATACATGAACTTTGTTTATAACAAGCAGCCTACGTGTACAAATTATCGATGCGTAAAGTAATATGATTTAAACAAATATTACAGTTTAAAATAAGTTTTGAAATTTAATATTACTAAGCGTATTATAAATTTCAATACAATAATTATTATTTTTCAAGAATAGTTTTTGCAACAATTCTCGATTTTATTATTATTATTTATTTTTTTTTTTTGTGTATAAAATATATAAATTATATGACTATTCACGACTTGTCAAACTAATAGAAGATTTTAATCGAGTAATGTAAACATTTTTCAAATAAAAACAAAAGCACTAGGTATTCGATAATAATTTATTTTATCAACTAATTACTTTAGTTTTGATTCTGTATGGTGTTCTTGTATTTTTTATAAATAGTTATGGATATTTTATAATAATTCATTTGTAGTAGTTACTAATTCCTTATGATTTTTAACATTTGCGTCCAATAAATTATATATTATAAAATAAATCCTTAAATAAAAAAAAAAAAAAAAAATTGTATACTATAATATACATTGTGCTCGGTGGCATTTTTCATCTGGAATGATTCCAGCGAGCTTTTATCTAAAATCTAATAAAGGCAATCAACGTAAAAAAAAATGCGTTCTAGTCTTTTAGGACTATGAGGAGACCAGCTTGGAGCTTTGGATAAACTTCATCAATTGGTATACTTACGATGTTGAAAACTTTGTTTCAATATATGTTTTAATCAACTTCAGAAAGTTATTGAATAAAACTATTTTATCATTAAAAAAAAAAAAAACATCGTTTATTGATATTCGCCGACATTTATGTCGGTTTGATTGGATGTATAATAAATTGCATGTAATATTCTGAATTTATAAAAAGAAAAATAACAGTGACATTTATTGCACTTACATAAGTTTTATAAAACATTTATTATATTTATTTTTTGATAGCTCAGAAAAGAATTATACTATAGGTGACTCAGTATTATTATTTAAGTGTTAATAAAACAGTCAAACATTTTTTTAAATAGTTTGTTGTTTAGAACACAATATAAGCGTTTTAAAATTTGTTTAACATAATATATTAAGTATACATACTATTACTATTAATTCTATAATAAATGCTATTTCTTTATATTATGCTATTATTATTATTGTAATATTACCCTACCTCATAAAAAATCGATTTCAAAATACGATAGTATTTTAAAAATTGTT
This sequence comes from Aphis craccivora, assembly GCA_009835225.1. NCBI lineage: Eukaryota > Metazoa > Arthropoda > Insecta > Hemiptera > Aphididae > Aphis > Aphis craccivora. Next base: position 41,890 of record VUJU01000368.1, read on the forward strand.
GTAATAAATCATATTAATAAACGAAATTTGATATTCTTGAGCTAGAAATCATTACTTATGAATTTTAAATTTTAAAAATAAATAAATTATGTGAAAATGAACCTTAAACTTAAATAATATATATAAATATGCAAGGGATGTTATTTAAAATTATAAATTGCATAAAGACAATATAATTATTTTGTTATAAGTTTATAATTTTATTTGTATTCGATAAAAAATTAAAATGAATATATAAAATTTATAATAGGTACTTTAATACTTCTATGTATGTATATTGTATAACTATATAATACGAGTAATATTTTGAATATTTAAATTGTTAATTAACATATGTATAGTACATTTATAGTGCATTTTATATGCATAAAAACAAATATTGATAAATCATTTTTTCGAAATTTTATGCATTTCAAAGTATTGCAAAACATGAATGGAAACTGATAATTATTTCCTATGATATATTGAAAATTATTCCTAAAACTGAGTGCATTTAAAACATTTTTGGAATACTAAAAAAACTGATCAATTTACTATATATTTTATGAGTTTAGTCATATTATATAGTATATTTAAAACCGATGATTTTAAATTTATGTTTTTGACGAAAAATATATTTTATATAATTTATATTATTGTGCTTTTATTAATTTATTTTATAGTTTTTTTTGTTTTTTGCATCAACGTTTTTTCAATATTATGGCAAATCCATTTATGATTGTGTGCGCCTGAGAAATATCAATTCAAACAAAATACCTACTTGACATTGTTTTTTCCGCACTATGTACTCGTATGCGTTTTATAATATTACGCAGTGTCTAAAATTAAAAAAAAAAAAATGTTTAATCGTTATTAAAATCACAAAGGTTTACTCTCGTAATACACGAATTTTGATAGTGGCCAACTACAGCGGCGAGAGATATTCACAGCTCATTAGCAGATTCCGAAAAGTGTTTACTATGCAAAACGGAATAACAAGACTCCATTTTCGGCACCTGGTGTTAATATTATACGTTTTCAGTGCTGCACTACTATATATATATATATATAGATATAATATAATATAATATATAGGTACTGCACTGACTACAGTACCCGCTTGTGTTGCTGTCGGAGCGGTGGGTACAATTGTCCGACTGGATTCGAGCCAAGTGTGCCAAGTATTAGCCGTTTTCCGATTATCATTTTTCCGCGTAAAATCGCAGGAATGATTTTCGGAAGGCGCTGCGTGTACCTACGCGACTGCTAATAACTTTGTACGGGGCAAAAAAATCGCGTACGTTTTTTTTTTTGTTACCCCGTTGGCTTTGAATTGCGTGCTACTATGAATATAAACAGTTTTACCGCGTCTGAAAAGGACACGTGTAGAACACCGCTCGCTCGCCGGGCACGGACGGGGAACGCGAACCGAGGGAACGCTGTTGTTTTTATTATTATTACTATTATTTTATTTTTATTTTCAATTTCAACGCTAAATAACTTCCATCGATTACGAGTACGATGTAGGAGGTCGGCCGATGAAGGAAAATAAACCATATACACAGAAACTATAGAAAAAACCTATAATGACATTTTCCCTCCACGCGCTCAAAGACTGAAAAACGCACCTTTGACCCGACCCGCACACGCAGCGACAACATTATAAAATCGAATTACTGTAGACATGAATATTACTTTTCCCTCTGGTAAACAATGGCTCGTAAGATTTTCGTGCAAATGGTTTGTTACGAAATAATCAAAAAAAAAAAAAAACTTAAATAATAATATGTATTATATTTGCACGAATTTATGCTAGCTGAATATAATATAGGTATATTATACATATTATTATGACATTTTATTGGATTAAAATATTCGTAAAGAAAATATTTAATAATTAAATGATAAAATATTAAAAAATAAAAATAGATGATATGTATTGGGTACGTTTGTTTAAGTAAAAATTAAAATTGATTTTGACCACGATGTGTAATATGATCGAATTATAATATGCTTAAGTTAACGAGAATTCGTCTTATTGTCGGGGTAACAAGACAGGTCTAATGAAAATAACTACTTCGTGTTTATAAAGTTAAAATACTGATTTATTTTATGTATTTAATAATAGTGGATATTAATAACAACTAAACAATTTCAGTTTTGATTACCTATTAAACTATTTATATAGGTACCGTCAGTGAAAATCTATATCTAACATACGTTTGTTATATACTCGACGATAATAAATTGTATCAAAAATAATGGAAAGCATTATAAAAATAGAATTAAATATGTGATTGTTTTATTTTCACATAAGATTTAAAAAAAGGAAATAGTGAATTTTTAATTAATTAAGTTTGTGCATAATTTACTGTCTGAAAGCCGCTTGTATCTAAAATAAATTGTATTTATAATACTTTGAGAAAACAAATATAATAGTTGCATAACTTACAGGTAATTTAAAGAAAAATGGGGATTAATAGAGTTTCGCATTATGATAGGTATCTGCGTAAAATATATATTATAAACATTCTATACGTCGTGGTAATATGTAATTGTAGAAGTTTATTAACATAACCTTTGGATACGTCATATCATGCAAAACTTCTTAACTAATAACTATACAATATATTAACTAAACACAGTACGTAAATCAAAATGATTAATATCTTATGTTTATAAACTTTTGACCTCTTGACAAATGTATGTCATCTTCACTGATAACATTAAGTTTGTCATTACTTTGGTTCAAAAACAATTTTGTTTGTTGGTTTTTTTTTCCCCCATTGAGAAATATTTATCATATTATTATGGTTTAAAGTATCATAACATTATCTGTCCAAAACTTTATTTTCAAAATGAATTGTTTAATTTAATTTAAATGTTTATTAATAAAACATATTTTTGAGACTAAAGTGTAATAAATTGATTTTCACTCAGATCAAAAAGTAATTTAATATTTGTACAGTAAAATTAAATGAATATTCGAATTACATTTTTAATTTCAAAATATATAATGTTTTTTTGGATATTGAATAGATTATTATAATTTTCTCTGCAGATTGTAAAATTTGATTGAAATATATTTTCATAATTAAATCAGATACGCAAAATTTATGTAGATACCATTTAAAATATTCTTTAATTTTTCATATTTAATTCAGATTCATTCTATGGAAAATTAAAAAAAAAAGTAAATTTACAGTTCATAATACTATAATAAAAACTATATTAATTTACCTATTATTTTGTATGTTTGTATTCATTTATATACTTGTTCACAAATTGTATTTATTTTTTTTTTTTATGAAAGAAAAATATTAATTATATTCTTACTTTAACAAATAAATGTCAACAATGCATCGCATACCTAATATCAATTTTCAACACTTATTACTATTGAGTCTATGATTTAGAAGTATTGAATAATAATGTTAGGATAGGTAAATTTATCATAAAGCTAAATCTGGTTGATGAAATTCGCATATTTATTATTTATTAATGGTGACGTATTAATGGGAAACGTGAAGTTTAAAGATCAATGAAATTTCAAAACGTTAGCTGTCGATGTAAAATTTACATGTACAAAACTCATAATAATTGTATTTTATATTCTCCATGCAGCTAAAATGAACGTTGATTGGTTATCGTACAATATAATAAATGTATTTTTTTTTAATTGTTTAGAAGTACAAAATTATTTTAAAAATATCTAAGAATAATGAAATAACGGATACAAAATCAAGTATTGAGCTTTATTATTTACCCTTGCAAAATATGTTAATATTATATTATAGTGGTATAGTGAATATCAGACTGTAAACACTGTAATTCAATTTATTATCATAACATTCATAATATTCAATAACAAAATATTACAATATAAGGATATTTGAATTTTCTATGAAATTATTAATAAATTAACATGAACCATGAACACAATAAAATAACGTTAATGACTTAAGAGTAATCAATATTATACCATAAATATTAACTAAACGCTATAGGTACCTACAATAATATATAAAACAAATAGATATTATTACTTAGGTGTTAAATTTCTGTAAATATATTATATAAAAAACGTCAAGCCATTGATTTCGAGGTTGTTTCAATTGTAGTGGTTAGAGTCACTACTCATGTCATTTCGACTCTGTAAACGTTTCCTGATTTCTATGTTTCTATGTACCTATACATGAAATGCGTAGGTTACAATTCTATTGATACATCGAAGACTACCACAGCATTCCCGTGACCCGTTTGTACGACACTATTACAGCGGTTATTGTAACACTGTATCTGGTATACAATTGATACCACGAACCAGAACCATGGAATTCTAGTAGTTTATGCATGTATATATATTGTATATATATATAATATATAGGTCCTACAATTTAGTCTTTATCTTTTACGATTCGTATCGGATTGGATGGGATGACTTTTATGTCATTTACAAAGGATCCGTTTCCATTAAAATGTATATGCTCAATACGATGACTTAACCCACGCGTACCTATATAGCAGGAAGCAGTTGTACGTTTCCTTTTACTATTACTACCTACCTACAACAACTGCTATAGTATTATACTAAGATCGTTGTCTCGTCGAACGATTTTATTTATTATTTTTATTATTATTATTTTCGACTCCCGAGTCTCAACAGAAATAATGCCACCAGAACTCAAAAATACCAAAAGTCCTTAACTTTAGGGTAAAACTTATATCAAAATATAATATATATAAAATTATGTTAACACTTGAAACTGTAAATACAATTTCAGTTTCATGAAAAGATTGACAGTGTTAGTAGGTATACCTACATGTGAATTGATTGAAATGTTTTAAAAATACATAAAATACATAACTATTGATATTAGTGAGTATCTTTTGGCATTCTAAAATAAGAATATTTACGTACTTATGAGTTATGATCATAAATTTATAACCAACCAAAAACTGTTTTAATATTATTTCTAAAAACAATTAAGTTAAAAGGAAATTATAAATTATTATTTTTTGGGTTTATTATATATTCATATAGCTAGCTATTTAATTTTTTACGTAAAATGATTAAAAACAAATTTTATATTAGCGAAATAATGAAAATTAATTTAAATTTCATATTCTAAAGATGCATAAATGATTAACTTGGCATTCTGAATTGCATGTTGTGCTTACAAAAGGTATTTTCGAATATATCTTATGCATTACAACATTAGCCTTCAAAACGCGTGAAATTTACTCTGTAAAGTGGTTACTCACAAATGTATGACTTCATAAACAGAAACCACAAATATACATATTAACAGCATTGTTACCGTAAATCATTTATAAAATTAAACTGGGCTAAACATTTAAAAATCATTCCTTTATCCTTTATCCATTTTAATATATATATAGATATATATTATGAACAATAAAATAAATAATTATAGAAAAAATTATGCAGTTTGCATAGTTTATTAACTATAATACAACGTAAACTACTTAGGAAAGTGTTGTAATCAAAATTCTTTTTTTTTTAAGAAGAAGGAGTGGGTGCCAATTGTTTTAATTTTTTTTATATTTTATTCTAAAAGCATAGTTTTAAACTATTTAGGTAAAATGAAGGATGATACTTGATGAAATAAGTGAATTGAACATGAATTATCCTATGTAGACAAAATTATCTTAGTAAAGACATACCATCTTACTCCATTGTTTTTTATTATTTTTTTAAAGTGATTAAGTGACTTTTAATAAACATTTTAGTAAAAGGCAGACATTTTACTAATTTTTAAACCTGTAAATTATATGTATTATCGCTCTACAAATGTATTCAATATAATATTTAGATAATAATAATAATAAAAAAAAATATTTATCACGAGCAACGTAAGTTTCTGTGACGTATCTGGCTACGCCATTTACATAACTCTTGTTGTAACAGATTATATTTAAATTATATTATATAAGTTATAAGTTATAACTATAGATGAAATAAAAAATGTTCAGTTAACTAAAAACTGAAGACAATAATGTTTGTTTTTAGTTTCAGTGTTAGGTAGATTGAAATGCTTATGAGCACTTTTTCATATTATGCATTTTATACTTATTAGCTATATACTTATATGTATATAAATATATCTCAAACAATTATTTTGTATTATTTTATATTTTTTTTTATTATAATAATTATTTAATTTATTGAAAATATACGAATATTTACGAATATCGATTCTAAACGAAGTCGGTATTTCAATCTACATTATTAAGCATATTTATTATTTAATTATATATTTATACTTCTGTAGTCATTTTACTATTAGTTATACGGTAAGTTGACTTAATTTTTGCCGAAAACCGTAATACTAATTGAAAAATAAATTATTTATTGTAATATAAATATTTTATAAATTATCATAAGAAATAAAGCCACCATTTCCGCTCAGAATCAGTTTTTATGTACAATGATTTATCATTGAATTCAAACGTAACACTTTTTTTCCATTAAACTAATCAATGACAATATACCCATGAAATCTTATTTATACCTACAACTGAAGAACGGATTTCTCGGTTATATTATTTTTAACTTGTAAATTAGGACCAACAATGCAAATTAATATGATGTATTGTTAAGTGTTTTCATCATGAAGTACTTCAATCGTTAAAATGTATATTTTGTTCAATCTATAATATTTAAATTATGTGTCAATGTTTTTTTTAGGTACATGTATTATTCTAAACTTTTATATTATTTCATAATATCTATCCATATAACGTCAATTTTATTAAAAACAAAACAAACAAAACAAAAACAACTACCTCGGACCGCGCTTTCAAATAATGTTCTCCGGCGCAGGGATTGTTTGAATCAGAATCCCTAAGGTCAAGATGAATGACTGTAGTAGTCACATTAAATTATTTACACGGTTAGAATATCGAATGAAGCAATATATACGTGCACTGTACAGTATTTTTCGCTGCTGATACATATTTCCTTTTTGAAAACAATTGAAATAAGAACCACACAACCCTGTACCATAAACGTAAATTATAAACGGGATTCCACATAGTTGATGATTTTCTTTGTAAATGATATTTTAGAGAACGGTTTGTAATGCTTTGTGCACAGTTAAATGCTCTGTATATTATCTGAGACTTAATAATATTGCTAAGCTAATATAAAATATGTGGGCAAAATAATATCATAGTATACACTATACAGTATTCCGTGTAAATATTCCTTAACGTTTTACAAACATATTATATAAATATACAATGTATATTGTACTCCTCGGTATGTACTTGTATGCACGAAAACTATACAAAGTTACTAAAAACAAAGTCATTGGTTTACCACAGTTAGTCCATTTTGTACCGCAATGAAAATGGCTACAACGCAAAATTTCTTAGCTTCTTAATGTTTAAATGGTTTTGTAACATTTTATGATAATATTATAAAATGGTTTAAAAATAAATCATCAAATCTAAAATTTTTAAAATTTGATTTTTGTCGTCAATTTATTTAGGTAATTAGATAAGAAAATCGATACGTAGATGAATTAGATATTTAGACTTAGATTTAACATTCAACTATAAAGTTTTCTAGTATTAAAAATTAGTTTAAATTTGTAACTACACTATTTATAATTAAAACATACTTTTTAAACTTAATTTAGTTTTATTTTCGAATAGCGACTGATTTATTATACTTAATATGACCTACAGGTTACATAATATAAGATTTGTATTAAGGCAATTATATCGAATCGAATATTTAGTAATAATATACTTTAATACTTTTCTGTTTGTATTTTGTCTGTATTATATTTAAGTGATTGTGTAATCAAGTGTTATTCGGGAAAAAATATGTCTCATCTGCGAATGCTTTGATTTTTATTATTGAAGTGTAAGTATTTTTTAGCGATTTTATATTATTCAAATTTAAAAAAAAAATAATAATAATTTCCAAGTACTTTAGAATTGAATTTATTCGTTGTCTTATCTCCAACATTTTAAAAATATTCACACGGTTGCTAATCTTCTTATAGTCAAAATAACAAAGACAATATGAAAGAAACTTTTCTTCGAACCGACAAAGATAATATAGAGAGTAAAATCTAATTTAGTTTTACTACTGAATATATTACATCGACAACTAACCCAAAAAATGACGTACTCAAATTCATTTTTTACGCATACAATTAAACGTAAATATTTATTTATAAAAACATAGTAGATACTATAAGAGTAAGTATATAAAAATAATTAATTTTACATACATTTTACACAATTTCACACAAATACGAATACATGTAATATACTTAATATATGAAAAGATTATGTTAAATTTTTAAGAATTTCGACATAGTTTAAGTAAATTTTCATGCCTGTAAATAACTTAAAAAGAGTATTAAGATATTTTGAATATTTTATCATATGATAAAATTGTAATATATATTTGGTGAAAATTTTAAGTATTTACTACTTTTATTATTATTATTTATTTTTTTGAAGTACAATAAAATATTAAAAATGTTTAGGAAAAAATTATTTTAAGGGCAAATATGCATTGTTGTGAAAATTTGAACTTCAAATCCTCATAACAGATTTATTTGGATTCATGGTAGAATTTTTTTTTATGTATAATATGTAAGTTAAAAAACTTTTAAAGAACTTTGTCATTCTCAAATCATAGATTAACATCATAGGATGTTACGTCAAAATTTCAGTTTCTAATTAATTTTTCGGTTGTTTATTTTTCAGTAATACAAAAGCTTCTGGGAATTTTTAATTTCGTTAAGTATAAACTAAATCCAGTTTTATATACAAATCCACCATCAAAGTTGAAAATCAAAACATTTTATCGAAAACTTATCATGTACCGATATAAACACAAAAAAGACACATTGTCGTAAAATCAATACCTACATTTATATCACTCCGCTCAGTATCTAAAGTGTCTTCATCAGACTAGCTGGACTGAAATAAACAAAAACAAATATAAATAATAATAATAATTAGTGGTATACTATTAAGTTTTATTGATAAAATATTGTTGTTTAATATTAAATAATATAAACCATCACACCGAATTAGGAAAAAATAAAATGTTCTCACATTATCAATTTTATGACATTTTTTTTGTTTTAACTTGTTATGTAGTTATATCTACCATTGTACTACCAAATTATCATTACTTTTTTTTATTTAGTATTTTTTTTCTCTAATAACTACTACGCACGCAACTATTACACTATTACACCCCATCATGACTATTATTTTCCAAAGTCCAATTTAATGTATAACAATACGGTAACCTATTTTTGTGATAAAATGTTATAGTACTCTGAAAAATAATTAATAAGGTTATAATATTATGAAATATTAAAGTTGAATTAATGCGATATATAAATATCAAACAAGGACGGTGTTCTTTGTAAAAACATAGTTCATATTAAATGTTCATTTAGATTTGACACATTCTGTCTATTGTATTTTAAGATTATTTTAAATCAAAAGTTGACAAAAATCTAGATTTATGAATATATATATACATATAAGACTAGTGTTATAAATAATACTTATAGACCATAATTATTATTGTTTAATGTTTCTGAATTACCATGAAGTAGCTATAATATTCTTTAAACGAGGTACTTTCATTAATGCATTTAACTAAATGTTGTACTTGTAATTTAATTTTTTAATAAACTAGTATATTGTATGCTACGCTCGTCCATCCTTCAAAAATTTGTTACTTAAATGGCATTATATTTAAATAATCATAATAATTGTCATTTAAAAGGAATTAATTAGGTATTGTTTATTTATTTTTAGTGTAAATTATTATTTTGAAATAATAAATAATATATCATAAAGTCTTTGCATGCCTAATTAATGTTTTAAGCCACAAATTATTACTTATAAATTTTGTGTCACTTTATTTTACTGGAAGTTTAAAATATTAAAGTTATTATTGAGTAGGTACAGTGCATAAATTATTTATTGTTTCATTTTTACAAATTTTTATTCATTATGTTTATCATTTACAATCTGCAAACTAAAACATTTAGTAAATGTTTGAATGTGTGTACATAGTATAAAAGACAAGGTTCATATGATTATCTTGCAATGTAAGCATTTCACTAAAGGTACATCAGCATACTATGCTAATTATATTTTTTTTAAATAAAAAATAATTTAGGTAGATATTATTTATTACATATCAATAAAATTGTTTTTAGACGTTTACAATTTGAACAATAATAAGTGTTGTTTAAAATATAATGAAAAAGTCTTGATTGCTATAAAGTGAGGGTGAATGGATAATTAAAAAAAAATACCTTGACCTAGTATGCAAAAAAGTTGAGCCGGATAATTTTAAATGTTTTTAATTAAATATTATACCTACTCTTATAATGTATACCTATATATACATATTACCCATTGGCGATTTAACTATTTTTTATTTAAACATTTCAAGTGGAAAGTGTACGCTTTTTCAATCACGTCTAAAGGTCAAAAACAATATGGCCGTGCACATTTATTAAATAACGGTGGAGTTAGGAGTGGATGACAAAAGTTGGTGTTTAAAAAAAATGTCTTCGAACTCAACACGCTGCAGGACGCAAGTCATTAATAAAAATACTTTTTGGTCCGGTCGGGTTTTGTTTTAATTCGAACATAATGAGTTTTCCTAATCCTTTCCGCATCGGACGACAAAACTTTTTGACCGTCATTTTACGTTCGACTCTTCCATTGCCGAGCTTTGTCTTGCTTCTCTTTCTCTATTTTTCTCCTTTTCACTCATCCCGCAGTTAGTCTATAGTGTATATTATACATAAATACCCTTGTATATAGTTAGGGCAAAATAAGTCTTATGGTATAATTTAACCAGTACTCAGGCCATTTTGTACCGCTAACGTCTTTATCCAAGCTGGAGTCATTTTGTTTAAATCACTCAGACGTTAAGCTACGAGGAAAACATAGCAAACAGCTTCAACGATATACCTTTTTAACCATAGGGAAGGCATTATTGGCTAGTTTAACTAGAATTCAGTATTATGATATGTATTTAACCCATAATATTTATACGGAATATTGTTAGAAGTGTAATACAAAGTATAACTGTACAATACATTATTATATTATATTTCTGAACAGTTTACTCACTTAAAATATGAAAATGTGTAAAAAGTAATGAGTATTATAATTATTAAAAAAAAAAATTAAAAATAGGTATTATTATTACTTCATTATAAAATAGTAAAATACATAATTGGTACCTCTCCAATAAACTTCCTCTGTCTTAATAATGCAATGTTTTATGATTTCTGTACATTCTTAAGTTTTTGAAAATGAACAATCTACATTTATTATTCAAGTATAACGTCAATTTTTTTGCAAATAATCCCTCGAAAATAAACAGCTGCGTATATATTGACGTGTTCATGTACATTTGTGCAAATCAATAATTTAGTTTGGTGTTTGTGTGTCCTTTCAGAGTTTACGTTATGAAAATATGGAAAAGTAGGAAAACATAAAAATATGTAATATAATTAATCTTAGTTATTATACTTATAATAATTGATAATAATAATAACTTTAAAAATACCAACAAATTTAGTATACATTCAAAACTTACAATCACATTTCAAAAATTTAATTTTCGTTTTTAATATCTCATGCGTTTCTGTCGTGTTTTTATTGTTAAACTTAATTGTAATATTAATATATTATAGTAAAAAGAAATGGTAAATCATAACACTTTGATAACAATATCTTATACAGCTGCTGTTTTCTTACATACAGCTTTATGTTAGAATTATAATTAGTTATTATTATTGCTTGAATTGAGAGTACTAAAATAGACTGCTGATTAAGCAATTAGATGATTTATGCCAAATCGCGTTAGAACAATAATATTGAACTATAGAATATCTAACAGGAAATATTTTGTAAAATCTATACGTATTAAAAATATTATAAGTAAATTAAGTTTATTGATATTTATATTAAAGTCATCTTGTAATATTAAAAGTATCATAAAATAATACTTAGATATTATTAATAAATATATATTTTTTAGAGAAAATTAAATAAAAATAAATTTTTGTATAGGAGTATTAAATTCTGAATAGAACGAAGAATGTATTGATTTTACAATCATATGTTCTTTTTTTCTTATAGATATAGGTATTTTGAAGACACCAATAAGAAAAAATCAAAACCTTCGGTTTTCAACTTAAAGGACAATTTCTGGTAGCAAATTGGATCTAATTTGTACTTTGGAGAGTCAATTTTTTAAAAACACTTTTTTATTATTATATAAAAGAAAAACTATCATATGCATTTGTCAAAATTAAAAATTTTCGATAACTACTGTTACTTAAAAGTTAGATCATTGATTTAATGAAGTTTTTATAAACGATAATATCTGATAATATAATATCACTAAATTCAACCAACAACAACTGTATAGCAGAGACCACATATTCGTATTATATGTTTTATAATATAATCTATAGCCCCATTTTTTTTTTTTTTTTTAAAGATTAAAATGTATAAAAACACCCTTGGTTTTTCTAATTTGTATTCGACTATTATGTTTTAATAAAACAATAAACTTTTTAAATATGTTTAATATATGTTTTAATCTCAACCACTATTATTATTATTTTTTAAATTTCTTTAGTTTATTCTAAAAAAAATATTGCATTTTAAAAATTAAATCCCTAGTCCTCGAAATAAAGAGTTGGATTTTTAAATACATAGATGCTCAAATATATACATTTTGTAATAGTGAAAGTGTAGGATAATATTATGTACTTATAGTATTGTACAGTGATTATTAACATATCTTTACGTTATAAACGTGTGTAAATGGAAATTTGATTTTATTTGCAACTAAATTACGGTAACTACCTACTCATATTATAAGTGGTTACCGTAATTGTCAGTTACTATATTATACATAGTATAGTTTTTAATCCACCGATGCCTATATTATTTGTATTAGCAATAATGTCATTTTTGTTAATATATTTTCTTAACAACGACGATCAACCGTTTTATAAGTATTTGTCTTATTGTCGCATACACGTTTATAATTATTTATAATAATATTATGCAGTTATTTATTTAATTTATTCGTTTTGTTATGCTATTATTACAATATATTTACAGTTATTTTATTTGTTATCTAATAAAATAATCAAAATATGTATGTATACTTGTTATAGATACATATTTTTTGAAACGCACAGAAAAATAGTATACATGGAATTTTATTTGTGCACCATAACTTAGAAACGTAATTTAAATGAACATTTTCAAGAACATATTTTATAAATAAAAAAATAAAAAAAATAAAGAGTTATAAAAAAATAAATGTTTGTTTAAACAAGGTTTATTATAAAGTATTCCACTGTAATATATATATATATTATTAAATATTAATATAGTAACTATATTTTTATTAAAATTATATCTTTTATTTTTTCTTTAGTGTCAATACGGTTGTGTTTTTTGCAGCAGTGATTATAACATAAAAAAGTCAACTTCAAAGGTGTTGTAAAATACTCGGTTTCCACAAACGAACGTTTATATATTTTTTTTATAAGAAAAACGTGACTATCTTGAGTAGACAATGAAACGTCAAATAATTGTTTTCATATTATTTTGTGTAACGATAGATATTTTTACTGTGTATATTCAAATGCTGCTGGTCAACATATCATTTTTCAAGTTGTCTACTTTACCACTAGTTGATTTATGCGTCAAATTTAATGTTATCGGTTCGTTAAATGTCCATTCGAAGAAATTCGCCGATAACACACCCCCGTCATCGCCCAATAATGCACAAAACGAAGTTATAGGAACCCCGGGCGGTGAACGAGGTTTCTTTTAATTATTATCGGTATTTTCATGTTAAATGTACCGGACTTAATGCTTTTCGGATACAAGTCCAATGGCCAACGGTTAATAAACGGCTAATCCCTAATAGTTCTCCGTGAGATTTTGTGGCATTTAATTTTCAATTCATTAGCATAAGTCCTAGCTAGAAAGAACAACAATAAATAACTATGACGTTAGTATCATTATCGAAAATAACGTAGCATTTGTCTTGTATAGTTTTTCAATGCACATTAATCAAACTTTATTCTGACTTATTCATAACGTAACGTAGGTACTATTTATACAATGTTATATCATATATTAAATGTTATTTCAAGCAAAATAAGATCAATTCAAAATAAACTTAAACCACTATTTGAGTAGGTTCGTGGACCAGCATTGTCAAAGAGAACTGTTCAAACCCTATTTATATCCACCTTGTCATCGCGGATTGAGGATAACTTGAAATATTGAAATGGAATCGCAAACGTGATAAAATAAAATTTAAGCGTCATATTATATTGATGTTGATTTCACACCGTATCGAATATATATATTTTGTTTCCAGTGATGTAATGTCGGGATAAAGTTTCACATAGTTCATGGTTAGTTTAGGACGAATTTTATAAGTGGTTATTTTATCAATTATTATTATTATTATGAAAAATATTTGTATTGTAGGTTGTTTGATTACATCGACAGAGTCACGTGCATTTGATCAGCAATGTAAAATCCATATAGAGATGATGTAATTAATAAGCAAAGAAAATGAATGAATTTGCATGATCTACCCGGTAAATCTCAAGCATAACACATCATACAACCCACAAAATAAAAAACGGAGAACTCAGTCTTCTGTAAAGTAGCCAGTAGGTGTCAAAATTAATTCAGTATTAATAGAATATCACAGTAATGGATCTATTAAATTTTAATTAAAATCAAAATTAAATCAAAAATCAAATTAAAATCATTGTCAGTCAATGCATATTTCTAAGGATATTTTATTATATATTTATATTGCTATTATTAATTTCTTTATATACCACTAATACAACGATAAATTGAACAAATATTTATAAATAATAATGTAATGCATTATGTTAAAAAATAATTTACAGACGTTCATAATTTTGTAGTACTTTGAATTTAAAATGTTAACAAATAAATGTTCAATATTTTTTAATTACTATTAGAATATTCTATTAGGAATCTAGTATTAAATTATCGAACTTTTTTACTTGTAAATAAATATGTTAACCTACAGAAATCGAAAATAAATTAAACTATTTGAAAATTAAAAATACCTTTAAATTTATATTTAA
Organism: Aphis craccivora; assembly: GCA_009835225.1. NCBI lineage: Eukaryota > Metazoa > Arthropoda > Insecta > Hemiptera > Aphididae > Aphis > Aphis craccivora. Next base: position 57,078 of record VUJU01000368.1, read on the forward strand.
CTGTCAAGTATCTAGACGATTAAATATTTCTGAATTTATAATATATTAATATAAATGATTTAAATTTAATCAATTTTTTTATCCCTTCCTCCTCTTAAAATATAAGTAGTATCAAAACAATAGTCAATTTAACTTTTGTTATGATTTTTATCACACACAAAGTCACTGTCACCACATATCTCGACGCGTCAAATGTGGCGATCACTACTCTGGAGATTGTACTCAAAATTACTCTTTACCCCAGGGACCACACAGATAACTTTAAGGTATGTCCAGTGTCCAGTTTTCATACAAAAAACATTTCAAATCACAAAGAATATTTTTCCAAGACTCCTTGAATACCCTTCATCAGACAATTTTTTTGCCTTTATTACTTCTGGTATAAAACTTAATGCCTTACCCTAAAATTTTAAGGGCAAATTAATACTATAACATTTTTTTTTTATTCAAACTTTCAATTATTATTATTAAAAACATTATCATTACTTTTTCACATAAGTTATTTCATATGTAATAATTGTTTAGTCTAACTCATCATGTCTATTTATAATTGTTTTGTTAATATTATTTATATAGAACACGCTATAAATGTAATGTTAACAGATTTTATTTTATTTAAATCGTTATTGTGATGAATATTATGTAGGTACCATATATAATATAATATATATTTGCAAGCTATTTTTTGGGAAAATTAAAGATAGGTATATTGCACGATTTAAAAAAAAATATAATAATAGTAATTATAATATTATAATGTTTGTATTTTAAGTTTTAAATCATGTACATTTTTATAAACGGTTCCACTCAAAACTTCCATCTCATATCAAACCTTGCTACTCCTACAATTCATAGAAATCCTCTAAGAAGGCTCAAAAGGAATCGGTGTAAAGAACTTCTCAATGATTAATCTTAAGAATAATTAAATAATAAAAATAAAAATAACAAGTAATGGTAGAGTTAACATTGAGTGATTCCACTCATCAAATTAATCATATCAACAACTATTATTATATATTCTTATTGTTCCTAAACAAACAGATTGTACAATATATAATAACATATAAACAATAAACACAAGTTTTAAATCACAAACCATACGTATTACGTGATATTTTACTATTAATTAGAAAGTTTTATTTATTAAATTACCTTAATTATTTATAGTTATAACTATAATAAAGTAAAGATACACCTACCTAATTTGTACATTTTTGTTTATTAGTTACAATAAAGTTCAACTTAACCTAATCTAACCTACAGTTCGTGTTTACAGTCTTACAATTCTATTTATGTTATATTTATAAATGTTACTTACCTATGTATATTATGTAATCAGAAAAAATAATGACTTGAAATGGTACTTGCTATTACTGTATGTAATATTGTTTGGATTTTGTAATTTGTATTTATTTTTACTGAACGTAAAACTGAGAAAAGTACCTATTGAATAATGCGTATTGAACCATCAAACAAATTCCAAATGAGATGTGTTATTTGACATGTTACATAACATAGAATACTTATTTCTATGCTAAACCCCCTCATATTTTATTTATTATATTTTCCATTAGCCATTTATTTTGTTAAAAATCATCTTTTTCACAAATAGATTTGCATTTTCCATATTTTCCATATTTTCCATGTTTTTTTTTTTTTTTTTGTAAACATGTGTTCTTTGATGAAATAAAAACGTTAGTTTATAAACCATACTGATAAGATAAATAAATTATAATAATTATATATAAAATAATTCTGAATAATAGATATTTTTTATTTTATTTTATAAATAATTTATTATTTTAATTTAAAGATATTATATAATATATTTCTTTAGTTCGCGAGTACCACCCAACGAGTGAAGACGTGTATGACCAACTGGTTTTCAGTGAATGTTCAACTGTAGCTATAATGAGTCAAAACACAATAATTAAGGTATTATGTACTGTTAAATAAATTATTAACAATGGATCAATAGCAAATCACAAATTTGCCCTCCGTCACTAAAACTGAGTAAAATTATATTTTATTTGAATCCATTATTTTCTCGGGTAGATATTGTATTAATTTAAAAATATATATATATATATTGTACATCAACTTGTGAAAAATAACCAGCACATTGTTAACAATAGGTACCATTAAATTACGATAAACATCATATCACTAGTTATTGCAAACAATTATATACCAAACCAACTGTATAAATTCCATAAAATATCTTTCAAGTTCAATTGGATATTTAATTTATTAAAACCAATTAATTAACTATTAGCAAGGTCTCAACTATGCATAGAGTTTCCGTTGACAAAAATATTAATATATAGCAATATGAAATAATTACCTAACTTGGCATTAATTAAGCATACATTTCTTTTTTTTTTTTTTGTAAAAAAACACCACCAATTTTTAAGTGTAATAATAATTAAAATATTTTTATAAATAAAAACATTCTTAGTAATGGAAACTAGTGATAGTAAAACAATATAATTGTCTCACATCTATTTTTTGTCTAATTTAACCTAACTATTTTTTTTCAGTCAATGTAATCAAATTTCAATAATATCAAATAATGAACAAAATAATAAAATAACTACAATATTCCACAATACTGTGTTTAAGTCAATAAGGACAATATATTATGTTTTATTTTAAGAATACTTAATATTACAATCTAAAAATCATCCCCAATATTAACACCCCATTAGGGAGTACCATTTACTTCGTCACTCACTTCATCGCCATCACAATTTCCATCAATCAACAATAATAAATCTTGAACTCAAAAAAACAATGATGTATTTTAAGAAAAGAAAACATCATTAAAAAAAAAAAAATGTACATATATATTCTAAATTATAACTATTATACGATCCAATCTGCTGTAGTAAAAATTTAAATTATTGATTGAAAACTGTTTAAAGATATTATCTGTAAGACGAATTAGCAACTTCAAATATCAGCGTCATAATAGAATTATTTTCAAAACAATAGATTTAATAATACCATAATTAATAACACTAAGCGGTAAAAACAGATTAACCAGAAAAAGAAAACACGAGATAATAAGTTTCAACGCATTGTCCGATAATGAACTGACTATTTAATATAGTAACATACTAACATCTATAGTCTTAAAGTAATTATGAAACCAGTAATCTATTTAATAAGATTTTAAAATAGATATAATCGAAAACCTGCTGGATAATGACCGCGAAGTATAAAAGATATTTTCTCTACATCGTTATAATAACAGATTAATTATAATATTGAATGTAGTTTATCTACTTATTTCAATACCTAATAATAATTATAAAAGTAAAAAATTGAAATTGATTTATTAATATTAAGTTTAAATGCGAGTTCGAGCTTAGCTGACCTAAACTACACTTAATATTGTCGTTTGATCGTGACAATATTGTAATTTGTATTACCTATTAACTTAGGTTACCTAAGTACGAAATGGTTACGTAGGTTTGTAACAAAAAATAGAAAAATCTTGTGAAATCAACTAATAACTCGCTTAACTGATAATATAAAAATTCTGTGTTTATTTTATATTAATAATGAAATTTTAATTATGCGCTTAATCAACAAGTATGTATATATTAATGAAGTAAACCCAATATTAAAATTAAAAATAAATAAATATGATGATTATTTTAATTAAACGACTACGAAAAAACTTTGAACCAATTTAATTAAAATTATTATCGTTGATAAAATTATTACAGTTTTTATCATAAGTTACAAATATACATACTAATATATTACAGTCTTATTTTTATTATTGTTTTTTTTTTTCGTGAAATTATTTCATTATTTTGATTAAAACTTAATGCAATTTTAAACTTAAAAAAAAAAAAAAAACATAGTTATCATTATATGAAAATATAAAATGTAGACTTGTGTGCACTTTTAATAATATTAACGTTCATGAAAAAAAAAATAAAAACGGTTAAAAGTGTTTTTTTTTTTTATTAATTTAAATTAAGCATTTATTTATTTCTCACCATGGTTATGGGTTTTATTTTACTGGCACTAAATAAATTTGGTTTCTTAGAAGGACATTATAATGTGTTGTTAAACAATTCAAGGGATTTAACATACCTGGCCAGCAGTACTTTTATTTTCCGGCGAAGAAGACTTGTTCAAAAAGCTGCCAGGTTGTAGCTAGTGTTTGCGCCGTCATTCCAATTTTCTTTATTCGTCGGCGAAAATAAAAATAAAAATATAAGTCATAACAAAAATATTGTTAATATTTGAACAGTGTAAATTTTGAAAGAAAACGACGTGATCGATTGTGACGAAACTTTTTTCTGCACACGAAATATTTTAATTTATACAATAATATTTATGATTTCAGTGACTTCAGATTTTATCCAAATATTTGGTGCACGAGCAAAAATGAGATAATTTATAATTTTCATTAGTCCGAACTTTTCGACCTGCCAGTCGGGTGATTAATATATTTAGCTCATCGGTTCATTAACGCTCTGGGACTCGGAAACAGTCAGTACCAATAAAACGTAAAAAAACCCCCCCGTTTTCCTCTTCGACTAGTGCAACTTTTCGCCCACCGTTTCCGTTTGATTTATACACCGCGTGCTAGGTGGAAAAAATGAACCGTGATGGGACGTGCGCGAGCAAAAGATGATTATGAACGGATTAGGATAGCAATGGCGGTGGTGCGAGTGTCGTCTTGTGTCAGATAATCAAATCTGCCCGTGGGATAGGAATTCGTGTCGGAAACAAAGTTATTTGAATAAAACCCACCGCACAAAAGGTGAAAATATTCATGAAAGACAACGGCGGGAATAGGGAAAACTTTTTTTTACTTTCTACATATACGCTCGCATAACAACGATACTTCTACTCGTTATTCCTGACACAAAGCTTCCGTGTGCCACTTAGTTAGAAATTTCCACTACTCGGAAATCCTGTCTTCGCGTCGTGAAATAAAATACGTTTTTAATAATCCCCTCCGAACAAATGTACCCGCCGACGCGGCGACGGATCACTTGACATCATTTTAAATCAAAACCTATACATATACTCTATAATATTATACGAGTACATATGAGCGAGTGGAATCGTTTCTCTTTCTTTTAAAAAATTTTTTTTTTCTTCATCTCTTTCTAAAATATGAATAAAACGCAGATTTATTGTTCTTGTAAACATTATCGAGCTCAGAATCTTGCTGACAAATGAACTGTTTGTGTTTTGAAAAATGTTTCGGAGTATTGAAGATCGTATTTGGTGACGTGTTGTGCAATATGAGTGGTCATGAAAATGTAGTTAATAACAATTTTTAAATACAATTACCTCGTTTATAAGTTTTCTGTTCGTGCGTTTCTAGGAGTATAAGTAAAAATAAAAATTGAACCATCTATGGTATTAAGCTAACATCTCTGTATTGCGTAGGTCAAGTGTTTTTAGTCGCTTGTGTCGTTTGATACTATAAACTAGTATTAATGACTGAATAAGTAAAGAAGTATTATGTAATAGAACAATAGTTTTGAACAAATACGCTCGAATATATTTATAATACTTTTTGACTTCACTAACTTGGTAAATATTTTATTTTTGTGGTTGATATTTTGTCTAATTATTAAGATCGAATATTAATTACGTTGATCGTTTATTATATTATTAAGTTTTGAGCCTTTGCTTATAGTTATTGGTTTGTAATGTAATTAAATTAAAATTAATTAATTGATCGTTTATTTTTGAGTTCAAAGTTTGAAGTACGTTTTTAAACTGTTCAACTATAAAAGTCCGTTTGCTTTGTATTTCATTATTTTAAATCTTGCATACTCAAAATATAGTTATTTGAATAATATTATAATTTATAGTTAAATATCAATTAAACTGATTATAAATATCGTTAAAACGAAAATAATTAGGTTTAAAATGTATTTATAAGTAGGTACATTTACGGACGCTACAATCTATAAAAATATAAAATATAATAAGTAATATAATTTAATAAAATATTGAATCAGTAATCAATGTGTTTATATAAATGAAACTATTTTTTAAGATTTCCTCAAAATTATCATTACCTAATTTATCAAATTTATAACTCTTTTAAGTTGTATGTTAGTTTATTTATTAGCAATTTAAAAATAAAAATAAAAAATTGTTTCATATTTATTTTTTTTAGATTTAATGGATTTGTTAAATTTAAATTCTTTTATTCTCCTTAGCGGGGAAATTATTAGGGATCCGTTTACTAGGAATATGTTTTTCTTCTCGGAGTACTACTAAGCTTGCTAAATCACTCATTTTATTTGTGCTGCAATAGCTGATAAAATAGTTCTCAAGAAGTCAAGCACAGTAGTGAATTGTCATAAATCAATATTGTTTCAAACTATTTCGCTTGCAATAATATTTTATGTATAAAAATATATTTAAACATGTGGTTTTATTAGAAATATACATATAATTTTTGTTTGGCAAAAAATTTAAATTGAATGGACTTCATGTAAATTATTTTAATAGCTATTGTATATATACCTATTTTTGTGTGTAAGACTGTTCTTCTAATTATTTTTTATAATTTTTAGTGATCTGGTTTTATCCACAAAAGTTAATTAATTTGAGTTGAAACACAACATGTAGTTATTTAGATAAAATCGCAACTATATATATATTGTTGAGTTCGCCAAAAACTAGTAGGTAGTTAGGAAGGTATATATATTTGAATTAGCAATGTGTCTTCTAATTATACTTTTGTAATAGTTTAGTTTGTTGAGTTTAAACAAAAATACATATCAATACCTAACCATTTTAATTAAATGGTCATTGAGAATTTTGAATAATTAATTACAAAACGAATAAAGTTAACCTTAAAAATATAATTTATTTATATCAATGCACTCTTGGTAAATACGTTATATAAACCTATATTTTAAACAATTAATATAATTCAGATGGGGAATAACATATGTCATAAAATAGAAAAGTTAAGTTCTCGATATTCCGTTAATAAATATTATATAATCCACTTTTTATTTTAAGTACTCTAATTATAGTCTATAGATCACTATTTTAAATAATTATAATTTATCAGTTTATCGTTTGGTATATTTTATACATTAATATTATCACACATTTTTTTTTTTTTTATTATCGTTGCTATAGTCTATTTATAAAAAAGATAAATATTTTGTATAAAAAATTTCCTATTGGATTTAACAATATAATTCAATAATATATTTAAAGGTATTTTATAATTTGTATGAAGTAAGTAGAAAGACTTATTTAAGGCAGTTGTCAATCTATATTTATTAAATTTGTAAGCTTCATGATACAGTTTATTGATATAACATATTGAATATCGTAAACACACACATAGATAACACAATAATGGTACTTATATTCTAAAACCAAAAAGAAGAATTACACGAGAAAACACGAGAAAACATTAGAATGAACTAAAATAATATAACTCTTTTATTGAAAATAAATAAATATTTTGTTAAACTCCATCAAATCTCCAAGAATTGTAAGTTCAATGAACCTACATTATACGTACCTGACACTTAACTCATGTTGTTTATAATATATATTTTTTTTAAATAACCGTTCAATTAAACAGTTTAACCTATAAAGCAATATTTTATTATATATTTAATAATATATAATAGATATACGTCAATAGATAGCGAATAATTGATAGCGCGACAACTGATAGTGGTCAATTTATAGCGCGTAAATTGATCGCGATCGACTTTTGATAGTATGAAAATTTGTAGTACCCTAAAGAATTAAATAACCATACAATTATTATTAAAAAAAATAGATTGTAGTTATTAATATTGCAAGCCATAATTAAAATTATTTAGGTATAAAAATTTAAATAACTAAAATAATTAAGCTGCCTAAAAAAAGTATAATATACAATTTGACGATATTAATGGATATTATAATACAATATTTATGTTAAAATAAAAATAAAAATAAATTATTAAGTATAATATGTTATAAATTTTTTACATGTCATTATTAAAATTTAGCTGCCTAAAAAATATTATATCTGTATCTGGATATTATGTGCTATTTTTCTTAGATAGTTTTCAATTGTTCTATTTTCATAATCTAAACAATTTTTTTAGATTTTAGCATTCCGAATCTTTATACATTTTTTTTGATGGCGGTTCCATTCCTGCAACATATTGCTCTATTTTCATTCTGTTTACTTGCTCCTCTTTTTGGAAAGCATTTATGAACTTCCACATTGTTGGGTGAGATGAGGAGTTTAACATTGCAGAAAAACAATTGTGCCACCCTTCAACGGAGTTATTTGTTCGAGGTAAATCAGCAGATACTAAAGAATAGCAGTTTCATATATTTATTTGAAAATTAGGTTCTCTTTTTTTTTATTTTTGTATTAGCGATCAATCCAATTTCCTCAAAATAATCTATTAGTGACATCAATACCTCTTCATTTTGAATATAAAAATATGTGTTTAAAAGTTTCTCAAATGCATCAACAACTTTATCTGTTGGTTCTTACATACGCTAAAACTGGTAACATTCGTATGTATAATGCGTGAATAGTATAAAATTGTTGAAATATTTGAAGGGCACATGAGAATGATCCGTCACAAAACCAGTTATCACAGTCAACCATTAATTCGATGTTCCGTTTTGTACTGAATAATAGAATTCGATTCGTCTCAGATTTGTTATCAAATGGTAAAAATTGCTCACCATTTGTTGATTTCGTGAATCGGTCTGAAATTTCAAAATTGAAATTTTCAGGATTAATTAGAGCTCCTAAATGAGATTGACGAACTCGTTGAACGGTTTTTAGAGTTAGCACATTTGGTAATTGTCCAGCAACTGAAGCAGATACCTAAATAGTAAAAATAATATTAATAATAATAACATTTATAGAAATCATATAGTATGTACCTGAGAAGCAAGTGTTATTGCAGTTTTAACTTCTATTTGAGTAATATCGGGAACATGGTTATGATCAATTTTTTTTGAAAATTTCTCGTTATCGATATCACCAATAACATGATAACATCTCCATATTTTCTTTTGTACTCTATTTTTTTTTCGAAATGGTACATAAAACCTTCATCAACTAATATATTTGATCCTCTTTCATTTTTTATATATTTTAAAGACACTTTAAAATTAGTATATTATATAGATGTTTGTTAGAAGTAGTATTGTTGTATGGTGTTGTACCGACTGACAACTGATATAGTGTATAATAGTATAGGTGTAGACTGTAGGTATTGAATACCCTCAATATCTATAATATTGGCCATATTATTTTAGATAGTAGTTTTTGATTACGATATATTTTATCGGTTTTATTTGGTTTTTTTCGGTTAATAATTGTTTGATTATTGAATTCTATACGACGCTACAAATTGTCATACTATCAAAAATAGTTCGTGATCAATTTGCGTGCTACAAATTGACCGCTATCAATTATCCGCTATCTATTGACGGGACTCCTTTAAATCCTTATACGTAATTTTAGTTAAGCATTATTAATTAATAAATAATGTTTCGATATTATATCAGTTACTACAGTAAAATCATCGATAGAAAGAAACTTATTTATAAAAGTAAATCATCACATATTTTGAATTGTTTCAACGTTTTGTTAAATCATTGTGTTTTAAACATTTGTGGTATTAATTACTTTAAAATTGATGTGTGTTATGAAGTTCTATATTATTTTTAACAGTACCTACTGTACAAAATACCCAAGGGCTGGATTTTCCAAACATCATCGATAATAAAATCGTCTAATAAAATATTGTATAATGACTGCAGAGACAAAATTAATAAAATGTGAGACAATTAATACTCCCACAAGCTAAGATAAAATGTTGATTGAAATAACTTGAAATCTTTGCAGTAAAATGTGACTTTATGTTTCTTATTTTACTAGTGTGTAAGTTTTTAAGACTATAATCGTATATTTCGACAGCTCTGAAGATTGATGGTGGATTATTGAGTTTGACATAACTATTACACAATTACAATAAAGTAAATATTATATAAGGAATTCCTAGAGAAATTTTCTTGATAATCTCACCCTTATAAGTGAAAACTGTATAAACTGTTAAATATCAAGTATTAACTATTAAATTATATTGAGTGATTTCAGTTGTTGCCTTAAATTGATAACTCTTGTTAATGTATTATTTTGTTTAAAATATCTATTAGATATTATGTTCTTTGGAAATAATATAACATTTCTAACAAAACGTATTATACATACTTATTGTACGTATATTTTACAATATATTTGTGTATTCTAACGTAATTATTATTATAGTTAGCAATTTTTTATAGTTTTAAAAGTTTTAAAATTGTCTGTGTAACGTAATTGAATATTGACTAAGTAGACAACTAATTATAAACGTTTAAAGTTTAGACAGTAACACGATGTATAATGTATACATATAGTCGGTAGAGATAAATAACTTCTGCATCATATCATCCAACCTGTCTAAACTTTAAACGTTCACAATTAGTTATAACTACAGTATGTTAAATATTCAATTATAATTCATATGTTTTTAGGAAAATATTCTATTTCTTATCTAAAACAAAATATATTGTAATATAAATAATATAATATCTTTAGTAATAATAATTGTCGTAAGGATGACTATTATAGATATAGTTTATTAAAATTGTTATCAAAAATATTATTGATGATTATTTATTTGTTTTTATAAATTCATCAAATGTTAAGAATTAATAAGTAATAGTTACTTGAAGTACTATCGTTAGATAGCTATTTATTTATTACTTATACCTATAAATCTATAAATAATTAAATTATTAAAAATTTATATGCACATGGAATAACAAAAAAAAATATTAAAATTGATAAGTTTTTATAGTAAATATAAAATGTTTTAGATTGTTGTGCTACATTTTAAAATGAATGAAAAATTATTTCAACAATTAAAAACTATTTAGATAAAGTTCAAAATAACTTATATGCATTACTTTAATATATATATATATATAAATATTGTCGTTTTTTGTTAATTTTAAAATTCAACGATGAATGTATTTGTAATTGAATGATATGTATTTTTTCTGTATTATTTAATAGTCTTTTTTAAAATAAGATGATAACAAAATTAATTTTATTGTAATAAAAAAAAAATATATCAAACAATACTCGACAAAAATATTCGAACACTATAAAAAAGCTTAAAAATGTAGTACAAGGTTTTTTAAAAGTTGTTCTTAGTATAATTAAAAAAAAAGTTGATCTGAAGTTCACTTTAACTTTTTATGAGCGTTTGAAATCCAAATTTTTACGACATTGGATTTTTAAGCATATTTATGCTACCTAATATTTTACCTATTTAATAATGATTTGTACTGAAACTATTTTTGTTATATTAATATTATTTAAGAAATAATTTTTGTAGGAACTTGATTTTTACTTTTTTTTTAATTCGGTTATTATTCTATTATATAGTCAATCAAATTTACAAAATATTTAAACGTTTTTTATTAGGTTTGTAAACTCAACATTTTAGTGAGACTCAAGTCCCGATAATTAATAAGCTTAGTGATACAAACCTAACCTATGCTTAGTATTCATACACTACAATATTTATACAGGTCTAATATAATATAATGCTTACTATAGTTGTCCCCATGCACTTCGTTGCACAGACAAAGTACACCCATTTGATTGCCTAATGCTAACATTGCACGTAACTCGTGTATACATAAATAACATTTTTGGTTTTCTGATTTGGTGTATAGATGATATTTCCAACATATAATCAACATTGCATAGTTATACCGAATGCATTATTTTTTAAAAATTATTCTCCGCTCGGTAGGCCGGTATTAAACTATTTTTTTTTAAGTATTTTTCAAAGTCTCTATTGATTTTCTAATATTTCCTTATAACCTATAAGTTACTCATTTTCATGATAAAAAGCATAAATGCGTATACATTGTTTCTAAGCTTACGTGGAAGAAAGCAACATAGTAATTTTCCTCGTACATTGCATTTCTCATTAAAATTATGCCTCTTATGCAGTTTAAACACTGTTCAATCCGTTATTTATACCTCGTATTATTTAAACTCGTTGTCTTTCTTTTATTAAAAAAAAATAATTATTCGATTGTTAACTTTAAGAATCGGAATTGGACTTGAAAACGCACGACGATCTCGGATGAGTGATTATCAATACAGTTGGAATTTAAGATTCACACATGTGTTATTTAAGATCTATCCCTGGTAAAATATCCCAATTAGAGCGTCACCAACACCTCATCTAATTATAAATCTAAATCATCCAGAAATCCATTCATACATATACATAATATGTTTTAAATATTTATGTAAAACAAATACAAATTCATTAAATGATGGTTTTAGAGTAAAAAACCATTATTATAACATGTACCTATACTATACATTGTATAGTGAACAATATTTTTCAGGCAACTTGATCAGTGTTGTTTTTTATTATTCTAAATATGCCATTCGTCATAAAAAGGTATGTAAAAACATTTTTTCTTTTAATTTTATATTTTTTATAGATAAATCCAATTTTTTAAATAATTAATATCATAAAATTTCTTGTGTTTTTTTCTATTAATTATTGTTCATTACACGTTTTATAAAAGTTGGTATTCATTTATATTAATTTCAATCCTTTTTTAAAAAAATATTTTTTATAAATTATCAATTTACATTTTTATATTCTTATAATATTGTTGATTATATTAAACAACAATAAATTAACAAATTCAATTGTACCTATATAAGTTTGTTAGTTAAAATAGTGAAATGCGCATTCATTTGGTAATGGATACTCATAAATCTACGTGTATATAGAATAAACTTTTTTTTTGTGAACATAAATGTGTTTGTACTTGTGATTGAATTTCCGTGAGCTTAATAATACGTCGGTAAACGTGGTTTTATTTATTTTTATTTTTAGGTCGTAAATTTACCATTTCGTAAATAATACATATATAGAATTTGTTTCCCTGGTTGATATAAATCTATGTTGCTTTTATACCCACTTACAGAGCGAATGTACAATCACGGATTGAAAAAAAAATCAGATAACCTCAAAATGCATTATACGTAATACGTGCAATACTTAGTTGAAGTATAACAATTGTATTTGTATAACGATTACATTAAAGCGGACCGTGAATAGCCAAAAATATATTTCATAATAATATTATATAGAACAATAATATTTTCATTTTATTAAAAAAAATAAATAAAAATACGTATAAATAACCCAGAAGAAAAAAACGGTAACAGACAGTATATTCCACTGGGTCCCGAGTTCAACGAAGACAAGTAGAAGAACCTTTCCAGGCCAAACGTAAGTATTATTCGGTCCGCGAGCAATATTTTCTTTTTTACAGCCACGAAAAGTGGGAATAGTGCGATTTTTCACGTATACGTGGTGAGAGTACGAAAAACTAGCCAAACTCACTGAACACAAGTATGTCCACGAAATAAGAGAGAAGTTTCAACTGTCGGGAAAACAAAGTATGACCTAGTTGTTTACTCTTATCCGGAGTAACGTGAGTGAAATAATTATTTGATTTGAGTTCTCTTTTTCGATGTGTTTCAATGTGTTTTTCATCACTTCAGCATCAGAAAATAATTATATTAATAATAAAATATACACACGCGGGGTTGCCCGGACGCTCATTGATAATTTAACCATAGAAACATTTGATATCAATGAAGGAATACAGTAATACTTTTACATCAAAGCAATATTTCAAATTATCTTTGTTTTAATAATTGTGACGTGTATTATAACAACAATACTTTTATTGACCTATTTGCTTTAGACTGTTTAGTAAGTTTATTTATTATTTATTATTTAATAAACATTACATTTGTTTTATATAAAATTAATTATTTTAATAATATTTGTGACTCCTTTAAAATTTTAAATTATTGCAAAAAAATTTAAAATTTTAATCTCCTATATTTAACGGGATACAACTAATATCGCTTATAGATAATACGTAACAATATATTATATGTGTTAAATCAAAGCGTCCCTTTTTAAATCAGAAATTCTATTATTATTACTTAAATAGTCTTCAATTGACAATTAGGTCATTAATATCAAAGGGAAAAACCTTTCGTCTACTAATTTGTGAAGCTTTTGCGAAACGATCGAGTTTTTGCTCGTCAATCCCGTTGACAATTATTATACAGACGTTATATAATGGCTCTTTTTACGTCCGTAATAACTACTTGCTAATGTTCGTAGGTATTTTGCCGGTCTTAACGAGGGTTCAGCTCCGAAATCAGATTTCATCGACTCCAAGACGACGGCGGCGCGTTCATCAGGGGAATGGATTAGAGCGTACGACGCGATGACGACGGCGAGAAATGCAAATAAAAATAATCATATTGTAGACGCTTTCGCGTGCATTAGGCTCGTTAGAAAATTACTTAAATAACCCAAGAACGAAACAGAGTTAAATGAAAAGAGCTGATATTAACATAACGTTAACGTTGGATACCGTATTTAATTCAGATTAAAAACTAAAAACGCAATGCTTTCTAACGTGTTATTAGTATTTTAGTGGTGTAACTAACGCAGATAACCAGGACCCAGCCCTCTATGGGCCGTGTATTTATAAACAATATTTACAAAGTTCGTAAAGCTAGGGGACGTTCTATGGGCAACCCTTTTATCACCTATTTAAGGTAAATCATAATACGGTGAAATTTCGATAAGTAGAAATTCGAGGAAATCAATTTTTTTTTACTCATTTGGGATTTCGACTTTCTAAAGGTTTGCTATCATTTTTATTGTTATATACTCGTATAAATTACAGTGTGTATTATTATATTAAAATATCATTATTATATTTTATATTTTAAAATTATATTATTTCTTTAAAAAGTATGTATTAAGAAAAAATAATATAATGTATAGTATTAGTAGCATTACAACTTTGTAAAAAATTGATATTCTTACACGTGTAATTATTATTATTATTATTATTTTATTTCGTAAAATTCTTTAATCATATATGTTATTAGCCAAAGTTAATTTTATATTTGAAAAAATATATAAATACATTTTATCATGATAGGTATAACAATAGTATTTTCTACTACATTTAGAGCAGAGCACATTTTGTAGCCCACATTACTAGATTGTTCGTGAGTGTAACTATCAATACGAGGTAGTGTCTCAGTCATTTTTTTTTCTTAATTTCTAAATTATTTTTAAATGTTTATTCAATTTTTATTGTAATAGTATTTTTTGATGATATGTATCGTCTTCCTCAGAGCCAAGTAAAAATCCACACTATCTAAAGTAGTTAACAATTGTTGTCGTTACGTTTCTCCAAGATTTGTAAATAACTCATATAAATTGAAAATCATCAATCGTAGTGGATTTTTCGTCATCCATTTAACATATTAATTTTCTTTATGTAGAACGTGTTGAATGTTTTTATTATTCCTTGATTCAAAATTGAGATTTCGAAGTGGTATTTATTTGCAAAAAATTTAGTCTTATAGCTTGAAAATTTGGTAAAATATATTGTCTATAAACAAGACAATTTTACGTTTTTAGTTTTTTATTTCACTATTGATATTATAAATACATAACTAGTCGTCCCTGGTTTTCTTATTAGCTGTATATTCAACTTAAACATATTTTACACCAACAAAGCACAATAGTGTTTTTCTTATTAATGAAGGTTTATCCCTATCAGTCATATTTACAACTAATAATAGTGTGAGTTGTTTTTTTTTGGAATGTTTACCACCATTAAATTTTAAATTTTTGAGTATTAAAATGGCATAATATATTTAAAAGTGAAGTTTTGTCTACACTGTATATAATATATATTGATATATTGCATAAAACGCAAGATTTATATACTTACGTACTTCCGGGAGCCCATTTTCCATTCATTGACAACATCATCACTGACAGCTGTACTTTCACAGCACACTTTTCTAAAAGCAATATGATGCCGTTTTTTAAAATTTTCAAGCCATCTGTTACTATAGCTTTGAATTGTTTATGGCCTAATAATTTTGTGAATTTTTCTGCTTTTTTCTTTCGGAATACTTAAGAATATCCGGCCCTGATCCCGATACTGACATTGGAATTTCTGGTCTCTGCATTACGTAAACCACTTAACTACACATTCTTTACATCCAAAAATTCTGGGCCTCTTTTTCTCTTCCGATCTGTTGAAAATTTCAAATCGATTTCCCTATTATTCTTTATTATGGTAGGTAGATAATGTGTTTACTGGTATTCCAAATTCTTCAACGATCTCCTTTTTCTTTCTTCCACTTTTTAGTTTTTCAAGGACCCTTCGTTTTTCTCTAATAGTAAGCGTTTTAAAATTACGTGTCATTTTTGTATTCACAACACTTAACACATTTACACTAAAATCCACACATTAATACTTACACTTGATTGATCGATTGAAACTAACAATACCAAATATAATGACAGTAAACCGAATCAAATAAAAAATATATTACTATAATAAACACTATAAATACTACTATAAAATAGCAATACGATTAAATTGTTGGCACGCACTAGTCGGTTAGATAATAATAATTGCAATAAAATTAAAAACAAATAATCGAATATAATCTATTGTATCAAAATTATTTGAAAAAAATCTCTTGAAATTGACTGTAATTTATTAACAAGTTTTCAACATTATTTAGAAAAACTGAATGCATTAGGTGAGTGAAGGTCTTATGCGGGGCATTTAACTGCAGGTAGTAGTCGTCACGTGTTTTGCACAACAAATTTTAAAGCTTTTTGAACCTATACAAAACTGCAACAATGTCCATCAAGTCCTTTAAGTAAGATTTATTAAAACGTTTATGGAAAGTTGTGTTAACTCTTTGTGGTGCTTGTCATACTATGATCTAAAATGGGTTAAACTATAATCTATAACCAGTATTGTAAAAATAATTCACTATTGTTAACCGTTAACGTTAAAGTAAAATATTATTTTAATTTCTAGATATTTTTTCTTTTCTTAAAAATAAATTCCATTTAATGCATATTAAATTATTAAGCTCTTCGTAACTAAAAATTAATTTCTTCACAAACATCATAATATTTATTAAATTGTTCAAAACTTTTCATTATATTACAATGGTGAGATAATCCGTATTACATTTTAATTATAATTACTTTTTGACATCACCCTATTATGGTAATAATAATATTAGGTATCTTGTCGGTAATATTATTATAAAATATAATAACTGAAATCTGAATGAGTCGTTTCCTTTATAAAATGTTATTCTATAAGTTTAAATACAATTTGATATATTATACGAGTCTAAGATTATTATTTAGATTATTAATTAGCACTCGATTAAATCGTAATTTTTCACTTCATTTTCATCTTTCAGCTTTTTTTTTCACTCGGTGAGATTGGAACAAATTTAATAAATGAAGAACGAATAAAACAATAAGGAAATAAAGAAATGCGAGCGCGTATGTAACTATTTGCAGCTGGAAAACGAACAGAGTGGTAGCGGCCAAGCTCATCCGCTACGCTATATTATTATTATTATTATTATTACCACTACAGGGTTTTCGGCTTCTTTGGCGGGCATATGCATCTCTTGGGTTTGACTATATGCTGGAGTGCGTAATAATTAAACACTTGGTGTGGCGCGCCTCGTTGAATATCAATCGACCTGCAGCCGATCGTAAATAAACCGAAAACCTCAAGAATTTTTTCGGCATCGGTGGGCGGGGGACGCTTTTATTTCGCGTTCTGATCCGCAATACCTTCATTCCCTGAGTACAACACACCACTTGTACAACCCGCTCTCTTGCAACACACTGCTTAACCTCCCCTTTCCCTCAACCACTGCGAGCTTAACAATCATTCTCCTCCCTCCCCTTATCTACCTTTCACGACACACACATACACGAGCGGGTGTGTTCCGTACGATATATAGTTTTTCGAAAAACAGTTATACACACACACACACTACTTTCGCGGCTTTGGAGTAAATTACAGCCGTTATAAACTTGCCAGCGCAACAAACGTTCTCGTCGATCGTCCCGCCGCGAGTTATTATCATTGCTTCCGAGCGAAACTTCCTTCCCCCCACACCCTTCTTAGCCAACTATACACACTACCAATCGAAGAGTCAGTGGAGTATACAAGAGGCCGTAAGTCCTGTTGCGTTTTACTGACGCTGCAGGTCTGAAACCGTATTTGCATTTTTTTATACGACACGTCTGCCTTAGACAGACTGATATTTTATTTATAGCCGAGTTGATACTCGTAATAATAATTAGGAACTGGTAACGCGTGTTATCAATAACAATAATAACACGGTATAATAGCATATGTACACATGTGTGTCTACTGCATACGTAGTGTTGTAGTCATATCGATTGGAGGTAGCTCTCATAAAAGCGCAAAGAAAAAAAAATTGATTATTATTTCTACCATACACTTATGTGGCAAAATATTATTCTCATTAAACAAAACGAAAAACGGTTAAATTACAAATAATCACAGAAAACTCGTTTGATTTATTAGAACGATACATCGGTATCTGGTATTTTAATAATACGTATTGAATAAATATAATATATCTTATAACATGATATATATTTATTAGTTTTTACTCATTTATTTAAAATATATTGACTAGGAGCACAATTACAGTATGATAATGTATAGTACAATGTATTATAAATTAATTTATGAATATACTAATAACTTACAGTGAAAGAAATAAAAGAAAAATTTTGATCTTGATTTACAATTTTAATATACTAAATTCAAGTACCGCTAATAATAGTCAAGTACAAATTTATTACTGTTAGTCATTGTATGACAGACTGGACAACTCTTAATTTTATTCTTATTGGAACACATTTAATAAAAATATTTAAAATGTCGGTTATAAATAGAATTCAATTGATATCGGATTAGTCAGTTACTTCAGTACTTTTCCTTTCACAGTTTGATCACTTTGGTTTTTGATCATAAACAGGTAATTTAAGATAATATTTATTTTAATATATAAAAAAATACGTATTTTTTATAATTTATAAGTTCACATTTTATTTCAGGTAATAACAAATAAATAAAAATAAAAATTATGCTTAAAATGAATAAGAAAAAATGTACTGTTTAGATAATTGTTTACTCATTACAGACATTTAGGTCATTGAACAATTTATTATTGTTTTCTCAGTCAGCATTCACAGAAATCAGTAAAGTAAAGTAATGGAAAAAAAAAATTGAATTTATTTTTAAAATTAATAATGGAAATATTTTATGCTTTACTAAAATGCAGTAGGTATTGTACATACACATAATTTAAAAATTAAAATACATTATTGATGCAATATTTTAGATAATATTTTCTTAAAATGCATGATGTCTGCCAAATAAATTATTTTACGATAAGTTCTAAACAAAAAATATCTGATACATGAATACATGATTGACTTTTATATATTATTATATTTTAAAACGTTCATAGTTTTTGTTTAACTTAATAACTTTTCTTTTTCAATGAAAATCAGTACACAATCTTTAAAATTAAGGGATTCCATTTAATTATTTTGTTTCACATATAGACATATAGTAGATTTTATTTATTTTTTACGACTAAACGAAACAGTTTTATGGACATGCAATTTTATGAAACATAAATTTTAACAGGGAGATCGGATAAAATGTTTCTATTTGGCATAAAAACAAATACAAGAAACTTAGAGGGTTTGTGCAAAGTCAAAAGAATCCAAATATATGCCCATAATTAAATTTATATAATTAAATATATTGATTATGTACTTATTATATAAATTAGTATTTCATATAGCCATATAGGTAATAATTTGCTTGTATATATTTTTGTTGGCTAATTTAAAGCACTCTGCGAAATCTATAATCAAAAATAAATTATTTTAACGTTTATTAGTTGAATATTTACACTTAATACTGGTATACATTTTTATTATAATAATACCTAGTTATTATTTAATTTTTATGAAGTACCTATCACAATAGTGTAAAAAAAAAACATGAATAATTATAAACAAAAAACTCTTTTATAATATTCTTATTTTAAAGCGTACTCAAATTATAACAGTTATAAGTACATTTAGCTGTAAAGTATAGTATGGTTAGGTATTTATTTATTTCATTGCTTTTGATAACCTATCGGAATAAACTGCCACATTTACGTAAACGTAAAAAATATGAATGTATACATAATGCATAATATGTGTGTATGTGTGTGTGTGTAATACTTAATACTTATTGGATAAATTAAAATAATACTACATTTACAGATTAATTTTCAGTACTTTAATGTATATTGTTTTTTTCTTAATAAAAAAAAATCTTGATGTTCAAGTAAATTATTAAAATCAATGACAAACTTAAAAGTTTAAATAACTCAATTATTTATAATGTATAGACTAACTTAGGTGCCATAAAAATACTTTAATAATGCTCTAAAATAAATGCAATAAAACCTGTGCATACTTTTTTTATAGTTTAAAAGATGCTTATTATTATAATTATTTAAAAGAAAAAAGGTATATGAAATATATACATTGAATGTATTATTTTCATTTTCCTCGAAGATGTTATAAGAACTTACTGTTTAAGTATAGAGAAATTAAAGACCTTATAAGTATACGCTTAAGACAAAACATTTTTTAATTCTTCGTTAAATACTTAATTAGCTATTAGATAGGTTATTAGCACCAGATATTTGTTTGAGAGATAAATTAAGTATTCTAAAATAATAGGCGATTATAATATTGGTCATTGACTTTTCAATAACTTAAATTTCCAGTTTAGTTATCGAACGATTATTTTAATTGTCTATGAAACTTTTGAATGCAAATTAATTTGACTACACTCCACAAATACGCCCACTATCTTCTGCTTTTCCAGGTTTCCTTATACCATTTCATTAACTAAACTATACCAAATACGTAGACCGTATACATTTTAATAAGTATTTAGTTTTTTAATTGTTGTTTGACACTTTCTTATTATGTAATTGAATGTTTAATAAAAGTTAGTATAACTTCATATTTTAAAACTTAATTTAGTGTTATGAAACAATTAATAAAAATTCTAAATTTAAATGATAAGGGATTCAAAATGCACATTATATTTTTACTTAAAATTACTTGAGCGTCAAATGATTAAAAAAAATCCGAACACAAGTTGTTGATAGTAGAATAATATATAATATTTAACAACAAGATATTTTTAATTTTTCTAAATTTATAAAATTATTTAAATAAAATAATTATGTAAATGTTTAAATCTTAAAATATTTTTGTATTTGTGTATCTTATAATATAATCGAAAATCTTAAACCAACTTTTGAGTTTCTGTCTAAAATGTATTAATTAGAAGGTCAAATTGAGTAAATCATTTCATTTAAAGTAAACGTGAAACAGACTGAAAGCAGCCTTATTTGCATGTATGGATTGAAAAGCAAAAAGGTTTGTAAAATCCGATACTTCCTTCTGCTTTAATACTGAAAATACCTTAAAGTCGTGGTATAATTTGAAATTTGACACGTTTTAATACTTCCTTCAAAAGTTTTTGAAATATTTATATTTAATATAAATTATATAAACTAAAATGTGATTAATTCATGATTGTTATTGTATAAAATATACAATTAACTTGAAAATCCTAAAGTATTTTTGTGACGTGGTAAAGTATATGATCAAAAATACACACATTTTTAAGAATCTCAGGCAAATAATATAAATACTAAAAACAAATCTAACTTTATTCAGTGTTTAAATATATGTATAAGTAACAAAACTGATGTATAGAATTAATTACCTAATTTAAATGATTAATTATTATATAGTAACTCTATTCTTAATAGCTATAACTAAAAACTTCACTAATATGCTTTTAAAATATGCAGTTTTTACAAAATATATTTTACAAATATTCAAGTGTATATATTTGTAAATTATAACTAATAGTATTCATTTTATATTACTGTATTTTATTGGACAAATTTGGTCTTATAATATTAAACTGTGACATTTTTTTTATCTCTAAATCGTTTATGATATAATTATATGTCTTTGAACTATGCTGTGATCAACACTATTTCCAAAGTTACATGTGGTCAAGTAAGTGAGATAAGTATCGCATGCTCCTTAGAAAAGAAAAAAAGAAATTTATTTAATTTATAATATCAATTGGTATTGTCATGATGTTGTAGTATAGATTTTCATTTTAGATAAATTATTATATTAATAAAACGTTTTAATATATATATGATAACTGATATTCTTACCGCTCAAATTAATTTATCAAAAAGATAAGTTTTTATTCAACAATTGTAATAATTTAAATTTGAGTCATTTCTTAAATATTATGGAAGTAGATAAACAACGAGTACCTACTAGGTTTATAATAAGAACATAATAAATAAGAATAACTCGATTTATATCAAGGAATGGATTATACATTTTATAATACCAAAGAAAAAATATATGTTAAAGTATACAATATCATCTATGAAATATTTTCAAAAAGCTATAAAATTAACTAGATACTTAATCCGTGTTCATCTATATTTCATTTTTTTTTTAATGTGTTATTACTAAATTTCTAATCTATGATTGAACTGATAAAAAATGGTATTCATAATGCTACATTAATTATTTTACAATGTCCCAGGTTGGATTTAAAATTATAATTTCTATACAAACACTGACCTTTACAAAAAACAAAAATGCATTAAATCATAAATCCTTTTTTCATTTTTAATATAACTATCTCTATAATGTTATACTTCTATACTCGTATACCATATTCTTACCTATAACTTAATTTATAATTTTTCATGTAGTTTTTGTTTCATGACCTACTGTGATTTTTTTTTTTTTTTTTTGATAATATGATATTTTTCTTTTTTAATTAACATATTTAATAAGTTTATAAAACGATTGTATTTTAATTTAAATTTTCTATCAAATGTCATTTAACGTTATTTATACTTTATAGTATAAAAAATGAATTTTTTTGTTGATAGAAACAACGGAATCTTGAATTATCCATACTCTAACCTTTTTAATAATATTATTTCTAAAAACTCTTATAACTTTTTTAGTTGAATTGATAATCGATTGTTTTATTTTATTGGTTTATACCATATTATATTTTATTAATATCTACATTCCTTAAAAATACGTATAAATTTTATTGTTTGTATTAATAAGCATATTTAAGTTTTCTATCTTTATTTTATTTTCTATCTACTCATATAGAACTTCTGTGTTTAATGAAAATAATTACAGAAAATAGATTAGTAATATTTATTGATTGCAAATACTCACCCAATCTATTATCCTAACTTCATGATCAGTGTTATTATTGCTAATAAGTCACCGAATAACAGATTTTTTTTACGAAATTGTATATAATATATTTATATTTATTTATAATTTAAAATGTTAATAACGACGAATTTTATCATGGTTTTGATTTGAATTTAACATGATATTTTAAGGTATTTATTCGTCAAAATTGAATTATTTGAAATATCAGTATAATATCGTCATAAAATATAAAGCTATATCAAGACGCGATAATCCTTTTAAAAACAAATCATTGTGCTTTTACCTGTTGACCTATAAATTTCAATCATCATATTATACGTATTTATTTATATATTATTGTTTAAGAATTCGATTTTAATTTTTAGGGATTTACTATTTGTATTTATCAAAAGGTAATGCAGTTTTATTAGTATGATATTTTCCCTTACAAAACCTTATAACTCCATCATTTTTATTTAATGATCTAATATAATTAACTGTTTATTACTCAATTAATAAAAATTTAAAACCATAACTTGTCGAAGTTTTACTCGGAATATTAATATCAAAATTAAAACAGTTTTAATTAAAAAATAATGATAATTAAACTAAATACATTTTTAATACTTACTTACACTTATATTTATTGAAAAATAAATAACGTATTAGTATATGTTATAAAAATTTTCTAAAACTATTGTATATTTAGTATTATTTAACATATTTGTATCTTTTAAAATATCTTAGTCCATTATATTAATATATATATTAATACACTAAAAACTAAAAACTTACAATTTATTGAAGTCATAGTCTGATTTAATATGAAGATTTTTTTATTATCATTCGTCATTACTTATATTTCCACATAATTACAACATATATTTTATAAACATGTTTGTATTTTTTTCCTCAAACAACTCTATATTTGAGAACAATAGATATTATTTTGTTTTTTTATCCTATCATTTAGATAAAATATCTTTGAATACACTGTCCAGTTATTAAAAATAATGCCTTCAATCATTTTCATATTTTATAACTAAACATACAAACTTTTTCATCTTAGGTATATCAAAGAAGATGAAATAAACAACAAATGTACTTGTATCATTATCAGATGAATAAATTCTAAAGGCTGATTTTACAAAGATGTATGAATTCATTTTTTTTTTTTAGTGATGAATTATACAATGTACATAGTACAGTTGTATTCATAAGCTATTTTAGGTAATAATTTAGTATTGACCTCATTTCCTATATTATATTGCTTTAGAATATCAAATTTTTATTTCATGTTTTATATAATTAAATTTTAACATTAATATTTGTTATTACATTAACGTTTTGATAAACATTTAATAACAATTTTATGTGTGTATTTAGATACACTAGACTTATAATATTTTATTTTTATTGAAAACTCATAAATAATATTAATATTTTATTCATTATTAAATTTAGTTGTAAATATTTTTTTTATTTTAGATGTTACATAATAGTTTGTTAAAAAAAAAATAAAAAAAAAACAATAATAAAGCGTACGACGATATATTATATAAATATTGATGAAATTTTTGCCCACATAAATCCAAACTAAATATATGTATATATAAATATTAATTTTAATGAAGGTAATTAAACGATAATACAAAAAATATTATGTCACAGAAAAAATCACAAAACATCTTTATTACACAACACTAATATAAATTGACACTTTTGGAAGATGTATATTTTATTTTTTTTTTTTAAATGGAGGTATTCATAGGAAGTATAGTATAAATTGATTTTCTTAAAAATTTAGAAAAGATAACTATAAAAACTAACATTTTATCTAAACATATTGAAACAACATCATTTTTTTGTGATTTTTTTCAGGCTATCATATTATTATATGCAAATACTACGATACTACGATAAATTATTTATAATTACGTATAAATATATTGGATGTTCGTATAATATTCAATCTTATTTTTAACATCTTATTTTATACTAAAAACTTAGAAAAATATGGATAATGGATATATAATATAAACTGTTTTCAATCTTCTTTAATTATTGCAGAATATTGTGGATAATTCTGAAGTTAACATTTATTTTATTACAATAAATAATATTGAGTAATATTTTGAGCTTCAATTATATACATTTAGCGTATACATATATGTTTTGTTATCAGTATAAGGTTATTTCATAAACAATATAATTCATTTTCTTCAATTTAAATTAATGTTTAGCTTATTAACTTTAATAACCAATAAGTATTAAATTTAAATTAAAAAATATGTAATTTTTGAACAACAAAAGTACGTAAAAAACTTTAATCGTTCACAAACTCAATGTAGATACACGCAATAAATTTGTATAAGTGTTTTTTTTTCTAATTAAAAAATAATAATTTTGATATATCAAAATAGCATAATGCGCAATATAGAGTGTAATGAAATAATAATAATTTCAGGTTCCCTCTGAAAATATATTAAATCAATAACTTCTTTGTTTTTGCGTTCTTTCCATCTCTGTGTAGGTATTTCCTTCCATCAGTTTTCAAAAATTAATAAATTCGTAATAATAATGAGCAAAGTTATCGAGTCTGGTGTGCACTCGGGAAATGAATTTGATACTGTGTCCTGTTGTAGCCGAATAAATAATGAAAATAATATAACCCCAAGGCCAATGATGTTCTTCCACGTTGTTTTATAATTTCATCCGGCCGCTTGGGAATTTCTCGTTTCATATTACATAGCGTAAAAAATACAACACACCTCAACTTCGCTGTCCCAAAACATTTACAATACAGAATAACAAGGAATTTGTCATATGAGTTTTAACTATAGATGTATGGACTAAAATACCAAATAGATACAATACCAAAAGTTAGGTTATTATTTTATATTAATTATAGAAAATATTCAATTTCTCGTAACACTTTGAGACATTAATATTGTTCGATTTGTTAAAATAAATAAAATATTTCAATAATATAACATGCGTAAATAGGAATAGGTTAGGTTAAAAAGGATACAGAACACTAGCGAATTATTATAGACCATGTTTAATTTGTTGAATTAAATTTGTAGTCCAACAATATAGATTTTTAAGCAATTTAATTATAACTAATAAATAATAGACTTTCATTGTAGTATATGCGCGCTTATGTTCAACGTAGTGCGAGGATGCAGAACGTTTACCGCTCGTAATTCGAAATTCGACGCAAAGATTGCTACTGATTATACACGTTCAACTCGTTGCATGGACCCCAAACTCTTTAATAAATTAATCGCAATAAATTACATGGGAACGTGTAATCAGGCGAGCGCATGATTTATGAACGTGGGTCAAGTTTGACAACGACCCAAAACCGACCACTTAATAGCCCTTAAGCCATATAATGTAATATAATAATATATATGCATAGAGATATTGTACAAACGCTTAAAAAAAAAAAAAAAAATGTTTTCAATCGACAAATTCGCGAACTGTGCTATTTTAACTATTGAGTTATAAACAGTAGTTGCAGAAATATTAAAAGACAGTATAGTATTCATCCATTGCATAATATAAGTATATCGTTTAAATTTGATGCATATTATTAGAATTTAAAATTTAAGTACTTTCTGAATTCGATTTATTGGAACTTTTTTTTCTTCTATGTACTTATATCAGTTTATAAACTACACCTTCGTCAATATTAACTCAAAAGTCAAAACATTAATTATTATTGCAAACATCGTAAAAATTAAACAGAGATTTTAAATTTTTAGTTCTGATTTCAATTCAATTATTATGATGATGGGTTTCAAAATAAAAAAAAATACAGAGTGATCGAGTAATCATCATATTATTTAATATTTAAACGACAATAGCAGCATCTCACCACAAAACATAACAAAGAGAAAAAAATTGTTATGCTCTGCCTGTATTTTTAATGTCATAAATTTAAGTTAAATGTTATTGTATTATACTAATGAAGATATATGAGATAACTAGTTTCGTTCATTTATGTGTACAAATAAATAAAGTGGTACACATATTTTCAGTTCATGGAACAAAGAGATCAATAGTATTTTAGCGTTCATAGTTTTATTTAGTCTATACTTATAATAATATCTATATAATAATATTATGTACTAATCGTCTACATGAATAATTTTTGATTTGATTGGTTTTCTACATAGAATTAGATAAAATATCACACAAATAATTGTCGTTATATATATAGGTAGATACGAATCTTATAATTTCAAGTAGGTATAAACAACAGTGTTTATTTTATACATTCATGAAACAATAATCATTATTTTTAATATTCAACAAAATGCACACTTAAAATTAAGTACCTAATTTATGCGGTTTGGGCGAAATTCTGAGACTTTATACCAAGTTCATAATAAAAAGAAGATTAAAATTAATTGCTACTTGAAAAGGTATTGGATATGGCCAAGGTTTCATAATTATTATGTTAGCACAAGACCAATGACTAATAAAGTTGATACTTTTCAAAATAATATTTATTTTACATTATAGTACTACAATAAATAACAATTTTCTTTTAAAGTTCAATATAAACAAATTAAATATAATAATCGATCCTAATCAATAATAACAAAGTTAATTTTAACGTTCAGATATTTTTACAATTCCTAAATATTTAAAAAACGAAAAATAACTTAAACAAATGAATTGTAATATTTAAATTCATTATTTCCATTAATTACACATTTATAAATTAATGTTTAATGAGACAATTTTAAAGGGGTAGTTAAGTGAATTTGAAGCTTTTTATCGCTTATAATACATTTCTGTTAAATACTACAATTTTTCGATGAGAATATTCAACTTTTATGTAAAACTAAGTTCCAAACTAAGGTCTCGAAGAACAAAATACAAAATAATTTATAAATAAAGGTATAAAGCAATATATAATCTTTCACTATCAGTAAAACTTTTCACTGGATGTATATTTCATTTTTATTTAATATCGTAAAAAATAGTTTTTCAACTTTTTTAAAAAAAAAATGCTTAAATAAAATAACAATTTAATATATAATTTAAAAAAAAAAAAAAACCTTATAGAAAAAAATGAAGATCCATAGTGTTCAGTGAATTTTTAATAATCAGTAAGCACATACGATATTAGATTAAATAAAATTTATAAAATACAGAATTTATCGTACTTAACATAAGTTTAGTGAGTATAACGCAGTTGAAGTAATGTAGAAAATTTATTTATTTAAAAACTTAAAATATATTATTTAGCTATTGTAATTGGTTTAGCATTAAGAGGCAAGTCATATTAATATATATATATTACATAGTCGTTGTTAAAAAGTAAAATAATTTAAAACTTTAAAATAAACATAACAACACCTAATACCTACTATTCATCAGTTCAAAACTAAACTTAAGTAGAACTCTTGAATATAATATTTATTTTAATGTACTTATTTAACTCTGTTTGATTTAATATATTTTATAATGTAAAATATGACAAATTAATGTTGTTATAAAACAATAATACAAAATGTTTTCCCCGTAACGGCTTATTAGCTTAAGCCAAAATTATGTTAGATTATGCAAGTTTAACTAAATAATAATACTATTGTGTATTTTATACTTATAAATATATTAATAATATTTAAAAAAATTAAAATACTTCTCACAATATACTAATCTTTGTAAGAATGGTTCAAAATAAGAAAAATAATCTAATAGTAACTAATTAAAACTTGAGTTTTTTAAAAAAAAATTAATTAATAAACCATCAAACTGATTAAAAAATAAATACAAATCTATTGTTTCATTAGACGTTCATAGAGTTACTTTTATAATATATAATATTATATGCTATATGGAGTAATAAATACATATTACCTATTCAATGTTATAATATTCAAAACAAGAAATATTGAAATGAATAATCTCAAGATAAATCGATTATAAAACCATGACGATCACAATATTCGTTGAATAGTCATAAACCCCTAGGTATAGGTGGTGAAAATTAAAATTCTTGTTAAAATTAAATTATTTTTATTGAAACTTACGTATCTATAGTTATCTTAATAAAAATCAAAATATTACATTTATAAAATTTAATAAAATATAATAAGACACTACAAATATAGTCACTCAAAAAAAACCTGACAGACTGGATCTAAATATTATACTTTATTTATTTGTAATGAAATTTTGATTTTTTCAAATAATGTTTTGTTAATTAATGAATGTAATAAGTTTAACCATAGTATATTCGTTTGGCAATTTGTCGTTTTAAACTATTAATTTTGGTTATATTAAATTTATTATGATACCTAAATGTACTAACTAGACTATTATTATTTATAAGTTAATTACAGTGACACAACATTGTTAACTTCACAGAAAATGGGTTGAAAATATACCTTTGTAGTTCGAACTTAATTTTTTACTTAAATAATACAAAATACAATTAATAAGATGCATATAAATTACTTTTTATATAATAATACTTATTATTAAATGTATTTTATTTATTCGAATTCTGTATTAAGTAGTTAACAATAGTTAATAATAAAAAAATATTTATAGCAATTTTTTATATTTAGAATTCTTAAGTACAATAAACCAATGAAGCACACTTATATATCTTGTATTTATTGATTCATAAATAATTTAAAGTATAATGTTTCGTATTTCATAGTAAGTATAACGCATTTGAAAAATAAATTAACAATTAAAATGTTAGAATATAAAAACAAATGTTAAAATTCAAGTGTTCATTAAAATTGTAAATTAATTTAACACATAATATAATATATTTAATATTTTAGTAATATACCAAATATTTGTGTTTGTTTGTTTACCAAATAATAATACATATTTACTTGGATGTGTTATATTATTAATACAATATAAATGTGTAATAATTATAATTGGAATATTCAGAATAGAATTAGCACTTTCTATTTCCCATCTATTATAAACCATTTCTAATCAAAATTACATCATATAAAATGTTTTGTATCATCAATCATTATTGATTAGTAGATTAAGCATTAAGCATCAATAATTGATATAATATAATAATCAATCATGAAAATTAGTTTATATTTTTTTAAAGCTCAAAACGCTTAAATATGATTTTAGATTTGTGGTGAATTGAATTAATTTTTTTAAGAAATTATGATTTATTTATTTATTTAATTTTAATACATTTGTTATAATGACGAAATACTTTAGTCATAGATATTAAGAGAATAAGATTGAACTGAATTTGTAATTTGAGAAGTCAAAAAGTTAACTATTTTCAGTACTTTTCAAAATAATGTAAAAAACCGTGAATTCACCTTTCTGTTTTCTGTACACTCTAAAATCATATATATCAAATAAATCTCGTCAATGAATATGCCATTATAAGTATCTATATGTTAAATTTTAAATCAAAGATCATTACATACGAAAAACGATTATTAACAAAGAAAATCTATTATGTATAATGATTATGGATATTTTATTGTATACCTAAGTATTTATATTACTATTGGTACTTTATATATTGGTAATTTATATTTTTTATAGTAATAATATGATATAGGTTGGATTAATTTTAGTCAAAAACTAATCGGAACGACCTACATTACTAAAAAATTATTATACAATTATTTCATTTAATATTTAAGGGGACGGCCTTATTTATGGTTAGAAATTAGAATTAACCAATAACATTATGTAAAAACTTAGTGTAAAGTGATAAGATCGCTCTGAAAGGTTTTAATTTGAATACTATATTATAATAATTAATACGATTATTATTCTCATTTTTGAAATGTAAATTATAAGTTCAAATTATTATGCGTTAATGTTTTAGTGATAAAATCTATAGTTAAATCAAAAAACACAACATAATGTATAATTTTTAAATGGCTGTATTAAATTTTTTATGAATGATGTAAGGTAAACATTTTTTGTAAAATAAAGAGTAGTAATTTTACCCATTTGAAGTTTTTTCCAATGAATCTATTGGAGTGAGGAATAAATTAGTTTTATTATTATTACATTTTGAATGATGTATAATGATAAATTATTTTTGATTTTATAATCACTAATAAGTACTTTTAAATTTAATCAATGTCTAAGTTACTTGTAGAAAATAAAATTAAACACCTATCTCATGTTAAAGACCTAAAATTTATATCAGTTTTGTAACATTATTAATGTTAGATTATTTATGACATAATCTTAATTAACTTCAAAAACATTTTTTGAGTAATCAATATTATCACGTTATTATTACTCCACTGTCAACGCTATAGTAAATAAATGACAACTCATAATCGTATTTAAATCCTATGATTTATAACAAAAAAAATTTCTTGTTCTAAGGCTCGTAAGAATTCCAAAAATTAATTCTCTTCAGCATTTAGTGATTTATTAAAAATGAACATAAATAGGTTCCTTTAAAAGTTGGCATAAAAAAAAAAAGTTCAAAAATATTTTAACTGAAAAATCAATATGCTAATAGCTGCTAAAACCTGTACTACACTTAGATGTTAATTAGGCTGTATCAGATTAAAAATCATATAATAATTATTAGATTGTACATTGGATTGACTTTAATAACAATATTATTATGATTTATGATTAAATTGCATGCAATTAAATTGTTTCTTATTCATGCAAATATATTGCTATTACATTGAAGGCAAACTAACCTATTATATATTTTTTTAAATTCTAGTTCTCAAATGTCGTTAAAGGCTTTGTTTTCTTTAAATTTGGGATGTATTAAAAAAAATCCTTTATGTAATGGTCGATTAGAAAAAAAAAAACATTTGTCAAACTTTCGATTGATTCTGTTCGTTAATATATTTATCCATGTCAGCTGAGAGTTGTTGATAGAGGTTTAAAGCTAGAAAAATCGTGTTCAACAGACACACAGTATAAACACGTATATATTATTGAATAAGGATATGACGTAAAATTTGACTTTATATATTAAAATATTACCGTAAGTGGGTATAATTCGTGATTAGATTAGATACTAATATCATATTAATTTGAGTTTTTTTTTCCAGTGAGCTTGCCGTTCAGTTTATATTTCTTTGGAAGAAATCAAATGAACCATTAAAATATTGTTAAATTCAAAATCCAATATATATATATATATTAAACACGCTAAGAATTGAACATGCAAGATTAATACGTGGATTTCTAATAGGTAATAACACTGAATTGATGAATTAATAGAATGCTAAGAATGCTAAGAAAATACTAACGACTAACAACCTCAACTACGTCAACATAGGTATCATATAACTTTAAAGCAGCATTAAAAAAAAAAAAAAAAAATTGTAACTTATACTAAGTAAAGTAAACTATATTTTAGGTTTGATAAAAAAAAAAAATGTACTAATACTTAAAAGTCGTTGCTGCGGAAATGAATGCAGAATAATTTAAAATATATTTTTAATATACATATTAATTTGAAATACCACCTGTCCTATTTTAGTTTTCGCTTTTATTATAATTTAAACAACGACTATCTATGCTATAAACATGCATGGAGTACTAACTATTCGTATGTTACAGATTTATAAGGGGTATTAAAGGTATTAAGAATTGGGATTAATTTGGGTCCAAAGCTTGGTAAAAATAACGAGATTACGTCATTCGTCTTCAAAGGTTAGGTTTATTATTATTATTATTTTTAAGCTTTAATATAGTATGCTTGAAATAGCAATTTCAACACTATAAAAAAATGCACACTAATTTGCATAATATCAAGAATAACGAGATAAAATATTATATAATTACAGCCAATAGCCATATTATATTACAAATTAATGTGTAGGAATAAACAAAAATATTATAGTTAAGTACTCATATTGATATTTATAGGTATAGTATTATAATATTAAAGATTTATACAAATTAATTTTAATTATAAATTAAATACTAAAGGTTACGATTGTGGTTGCCGAATGATTTGCATTCAATTTCGTTCTCTGATATTTAATTTTACATTTGTTATGATATTTGCTCATGTAAAAATGAGACTACTTAGGCACATTGGCGTGTCGAAAGCTATTTGCAGAAGCCTGTGTGCCATGTGCCGGTAAGTTTGAGGTAATAAAATAATAATTATATAAATGTATTACTACTATTACACTTAACTTACGGTACAATCCATACTCCATACAAATGTAGATTTTTGTGTACTACTAGGTACTATTTTATCCAAGGAATATTATAGTCAGTGATATTTTACCCATTAACCATTATGAGAATTACAATAATATACCCTATACAAATAATACAAATACGCACATATAATACATTCTTGATTAAATATTTTTAAAAAATGTCTGCAGGTAACTGTTACATGTCATTATATGAGTTTTAATAATTAAGTAATCTGTATTCTGTATGATTAAATTTATTTAATATTGATATTTTATGGTTTGGATCTATTTAGTTTTGCACTTTTAAAATCATCATATTCATTAGGTACATAATTTAACTTAAATTCGTAAATAAGCGAATACTCTATACTTAATACTTATAATAGATTTTAGTGTATTTACTTTTTTACGAATACAACACTGGATAATATAACTAATGAACAGAATAATATTATCATTGTAAGCTGTAGCCTCTATAAGTATTTTTTAGTACCTTATATTTAAAATGTACCATTTATATTTTATTTTATTCACATTTGACGTAATCTACAAAATCTAATTTTTGGAAACATTATTAAGTTAGTAGAATGTAGATTTATTCAAACTATTCTAAAATATTTAACTACAGGTTTATTAAATTATAAATTCAGTTGAAAAATAAAGAAGAGAAAACTAAAATAAATATTAAGTTGATATCATAATTAAGTAGTGATTGAGTAGATATAGAACATTTCTGAAATGTTCAAAAAAATATTTATTAATACAATTTTTAGTTTATTGAGTTAGTGCGTATTTTTATTTTATTATTATTAGACATTTTTATATCTCTAAAATAATGCTATGGAAGTTCATATTATAAAATTGTTTTTAAATATAACAATTTTATTTTAATTCTTCAGTATAGATTTATGTTTTGTTCTGACATATTTTTGGCAATCACCATTGCCAACCACCGATTCACCTTCGAGATCTGTGGCCACTATCTCTTCATGCTCAGTTGTCTATCTAACTCTATTTGGCTTGCGAATACTCGAAATAGACTACCAAATTCATAGCAACGTAATTACTTTAGATAATGACTGCCATTATTGTTGAAACTGAAAATTGACGAATAATACAACAACTACGGTCATGGTGTATGAAGATTTTCCCTAAAAGAAAATATTTTGTCACTTAATCTTATGACAAAGTTGCATCAGCCAACGTTCAG
Organism: Aphis craccivora; assembly: GCA_009835225.1. Classification (NCBI taxonomy): domain Eukaryota; kingdom Metazoa; phylum Arthropoda; class Insecta; order Hemiptera; family Aphididae; genus Aphis; species Aphis craccivora. The sequence continues at coordinate 91,829 of VUJU01000368.1, forward strand.
GTATATTATTATTTCGAGATCCTCGAGGAACTATCACGGATTCTCATATGTGTCGTCGACACGACGGGACCACCCAGCTTCATTTTAGAAACAGTAGCCACGATGCAATTTTTATTGCATCGGGAAAATGACCAATAAATTAGATAAGACTGTGAATGTTAGATCTCATATATTGCAAATAATAGGTACGTATAGTTTTCAAACTAGTCATTTCTGTCACATTATGTATCAACACGTTTTTTTCTCCATACAAAACCTTTATATTATTATTGTGATTTTCTGATTTTTCTAAATAAGACTTGTATAATTATGACTTGTGTTTTTTATGAAATTCACAAAATATCATGTTTATATAACCGAAATTATGTAATAATGCATTGCGTGTATAAAAGCGTCAAAAGCTCATGCTCACATAATGTTTCACGTCTGTTAACATATATAGAAATTAGAAGGTATATCTATTTTTACCATATTCAAGATGAGTAATTTTCTTTTTTTTTTTAGTTCTACAAGGAATCATTGGATGTAACTAACTACTGAAATAATGTGAAGTACGACACACGTAATAATACGGAATTAAAAAGTAAGCAACGATAGTAAAACAACTTAATAATATTTCTATTATATATTTAAAAATATTTAACTACATTTAAAAATGTATAATGTTTTATAATAAAATAAAATAATTTTTAATTAAGTTGAATAATATAGTTTAGTTTTAAATAAAAAAAGGTTTTTAAAAGTTAATTGTATTCAGTAATAACGTTTTCTACATACGGTTGTAAGTTGTAGTTACATACTTGTTATCGATATTAGTTATTAATTATTGCTTATTATTTATTACTTTACTTCTTTTTAGTTTCTTTAAATAGAAATAATATTGTTTAAGAAAAATAATTAAAATCAAATTATTTCAGAGGTGTTTGTGGTTTTGAACAATACCCGATCACAAAATTATTAAAATTAAAAGTAATTAAAATTGATTGATTTTACGTATAACTTATAAGTAACTTTTAAATTTATTAAATTATATTTAACAATTAAATATAAGTATTATTCAGTCATGACAAGAAATGGATAAAGAAATAAGTTAATACAATAAATTATGCGAAGTATCAAAATCGTTCGTTTTATTACAATCATTTCTAACTATATTATAATAATAAAAATGTTAGAGGCTCGTTAATAAATTGTCATAAGTTAAAGAATGATTCATTTTTATTTTTAAAAGAAGTAAAAAACTTTGAAAAGGTTTCATATGACAACATATTTAAACATATCAATGATAATAGATGGGAATTGATCATAAATAAGTATAACTGATTTAAATTTTTGAATTTCTCAACGTTTTCAGTATTTTTTAATGCCTAAAACATCGCGAAAACATCAAACATAAAAATAAAGACTAATGTTGATCATTTTTGATTAAACCGATATATTACTTCAAATCGTACTTTTAGTTAACCCTACAATGTTTTTACGTTTTATAACATTTTAATATTTACAAATTTAAACCGTCCAATTAATCCAATTATACTATTATAATAATACTACTACTGTTAGTATTACTATTACTAGTACTTATTGTTTCTGAATCACTGTAGACTTGTCAGAGTACCGCTTATTACTATTACTAGATCGTCTATAGATCATAAACACAATAAGTTTATCAATATTTAATTGCGTATCGGTTTATCGAGTAAATCGCAAAAGTGGGCATCGATCAGGTGCTTTAATACTATTATTGTATCTATCGTGTTGTATAGTATTATTACAATGTTTACTCTTGTAAATTTACTATAATTACGAATACGTCGTATTAACATATTAACGTATTAACACTAAAACACATAATTTGTTTGAGCGTTCGACATTGACGAGACCGAACTTCATGGGTATACAATACATATTGTTGAATAGGAGTAAAAGTAGTCGTGCGGAGAACGCACACGTCCGATATCCACTAAACGCTATTGTACATCATAATAATATATTTTGTAAATTATGTCGGGAGTTTACTCTCCACATGATAGTGTTCTGTCACTGTCGAATTAATCAAACATTATTCCATACGCATATGCCGCGCTCGATACAATATAACTTCGAAATGCGCGATAAATAGTGTCTATTGGCAATATTATTATTATGTATATATATTATAATGCACCGTTTGTGTATTATTATTGTTATTATTATTATTATTACAGTCGACCGGAATGGCAGAACGATTAAATCTACGCGTCGTCTCACTCGTCGGACGCACCACGCACACCCCCGTGGGCGTGCGGAGCCGTTTGATTAGCGAGTACAGAATTATTTTGTTTACCTTTCCAGATTCGAGTTGGTCGATCGTAAATAACACACTATTGTTTAAATAATAACGGACGCTGAACATGCGGACTTAACTCTGGCAGTACCATACTGCCGGACATAAACGCCGCCGCCGCGTCGAACCCTCCGCTATCACGTCTACACGTGTGTGTGTGTGTGTGTGTGTCAAACTCCGTTATATTGTATTATTATTATAACCCTAGGATTATTTCCATCACAATAAATATTATAGAATACTCGTAAATACGAATAATACACCAATCGTATTATTCGGCAACACGATTAACTATATTTTCAATGTACACTATATGATATCTGTAATCGTGTATACATATTTTATTAAATTATAATATAGGTACTATAAAATATGAACTGTACCAAATAATGAAAGTCTCAAAAACCATTTTTGATAACAGTTTTTTTTTTTTTTTTTTTTTTTTTTTTTTAAATCTGCAATCATTTTTGTTTATTAGTAAATACGATATCGGTATATCTACTGAAGAAACTGTTTTTTAATATATGTTTTATGCACAACACTCAACATTATGTTAACAATGATATTTTGTGGTTAGTTATAATATTTGATATCATACGATTTTCTGTACATACAAATTTTATAAAATTTTTCGTCAAGCCAACTTGAGATTGATAAATTTTAACAAATTTCCAATTGTTTGGTTTCAATACTTCTTCAAAAATTGAAATACAGTAAAATATAAATAAACTCGTAACCGTCTTAAACTGAACCAAGATAGTGGTGGATAATTTAATTATAATATGGATAAAAAAAATATAATTTTTACACCATATTAATTAATAATTTTTATTATTTTATATAATATGTTGGTTAAATAAAATAATTTGAAAAAAATTATTTATTTTAGTTAGTTTATATAAATCTCGATCATTTTTCATATTCGTTTTTATTTGTAAAATAAAATTTTTATTTTTTACGTGTGCCGGTATACTTATAATTTGGTTGTGCAATATTCTATTTATAAATTCATAATATCATTTATGATAGTGAGTGACGTAACAGAAGTTAATGGATAATCGAAGTTTACATTATTCTACTTTTTTTTTAATTATTACTCCTTTTTAGTAAACTTTTTTAAGAAATTAAGGTGATCAATTTATGGGAAAATTTATCCCAACTTAACTTGAAGACAAACTCCAATTTGTTTTTAGAATTCTTATCGCTTCATTAGATTAATTGGTACATTGAATTCATTGGAATGAAAACATGTCCACATTTTTACATCGCCGTTTGTAATTATTATGAGATCAATATTAAAATTAAAACAAAATTCAATTCAATAATAAGCACTAAAGAATTCCTGCTATCGTATCACTTTTACTTAACACATATTATCAAGAACGTTAAGATCTAGCAAAGCGAAATGGGAATATTTATGTGCCATTAGAATCACAAACAAATTAAAAAACGCCATAATAAGGCGTATCCATAATTTAACGATGACGTATAGTTTCTTATAATAATTATTTGGTAATTCAAAAAATTATACCATATACTCATACGATTATACAATGTAGAAAATTTAATCAACTCATAAATATGCCTAGATACGCACTTAGATACTTAAAATCTGCAACAAATTAGCATAAAATTAACAATTGATGACTTACGACAATGAAGTGAAAAAAATTATGAAAATGTATAAGAACTAATTATATGGAATGCTGTGTATCCGTGAAAAGAGCCATATGGGGCGAGCCTTTAAGAAATTTAAATTTTTACTAAAACTATCAGCCATCAGTCTACAAATATCAAATTTACTTCAACAACATTATAACGTACTCTAAACTACCTTGTAGAAAACGATTACTATTAATCTCACTTTCAAGTGTTTGAAATACTGATCATAGAGAGATTAACTAAAAGTTTGTCAAGTTCGCATCTCATCACTTAACCAAACATGCATAGATACTTAGTTATATTAATGTACATTAAAGTATTAAACAGTGTACATTTAGTTGGCATATTAATCATAAACATTGATTAAGATAATAGAATTATTAGATTAAAAATATAAAACACAATACAAAGAAAAAAATACTATTATGGTGTTAGTGTTTTAAATGTATAGGTATTGTATAATCGTGATTATCATTCATAAAAAACAAAATTTGTTATTTTACATTTTTTTTATACTCCACAGCCGTATAAAAAATCTAATGCTCGCAAATGGATAATAACATATTATATAGGTACATAAGTTTCGAAGAATGTGATACCGAGTATAATATTTTGTACATTTACCATACAATACCTACTTATACATTGTTACAGACAATACGAATAATCTGGTATGAAGTATAATAATATAGCAAAATGTCGAAAAACAGAGAATAATATACACATATGAAAATCATACAGTATAGTTAGGTACATTGAATAGATATTATGAATAACATTATAACACCCATTATCCAATGTAAAACAGTAGTAATGTAATGGAAAACAAAAAATTACAAAAAAGAGGTACCTACCTACGTCTTTATGTTGTGATTATTAGAAAGTAAAATACCTATGTAATACACAGCATTTTTTTAATTTAACTGCGATAATTTAATTTACATTTAAATTCAAATAATTATATACCGACGCTAGAATGGTCAACTTATCAAATAATATTATTATACTTTGTACTTACCGTACGTATAACACTCGTATGTTAACGTATTGAATCGAAATTAAAATTTTGCATTACTTAGTAATATTTTGGGTATACGAATTATTAAATAATATAATTTTCAAAAATATAGATCGTTACTGAACACTTATTGATGACATATATTCTAACACGATGAGATGTGCATATTACGTGACATGAAATGAAAGAAAATCCATAGAAATCTTAATTAATTAAAAATATGTATATAAATAAAAAAATTTCTTGTCCATAAGTCTGTAGTCTGTTTAAAACATAATTATATATTCATATATATATATTATCGATGAACATAATATTTAATTATCTATCAGTTGGATCATATTATTACAGTTACGAACAAATTAAGATCATCTAATAATTTCATGAAAAAACACAGTTATTGTATTGATGTGATTTTATAAAAGATTGTTAAACTAATTTAAAGCTGCAATCTTATTTTATAAATGTAGGTAGTTAATAATAATTTATTAAATTATAAAAAAAAACTTCAGTCATCGATTTCAAGAAGTAAAACGTGCATTTTATTCAATAAAATAATATTATATAGTAACGTAGTTATAAGGAAAATAAAGTATTAATTTCAGCTGATGAAAACAAACACAATCATTTTGTGAAAGTAACTGTGAATATTTAATTTTATTACCATTTTATTTGAACGAATTAATAATAACTCGAAGCCTTCTTAAATAATCAATAAGAAACCATATATAGTATATCAGGTATCTAAAATGTTATATAGCTAATAGAATAAAATTATATGATCAAGATTTATAATTAGTGCCTTATTTAAAATGTTAATAAATATTCTAAACTGTATAATATGCAACTAATAAACACAATAATAAATAAATTTAATAAATTTTATTAAATCTGACAAAAAAATATTATTGATAGAGCATTTACCTTAAATTTTTAACTAATTTTTGTCAAACAGATTTGGTGTTTAAGTATAATATAAATAATTTACTTTGAACGATATATGGAAATACGTTTAATATTGTCAATCAGTATTAAAATATTTCATGTGCATTCTTTATGTGATATTCAAAAGCTTTATTTACAAATTCGAAATGGATTTATTTTATTTTAAAAACAAAGTTTTATGATCAGGAGCACATCGAATTACCATAATATAAATTTATGTATTAAACGTTTTATTTACTTCATAGAAACTACTTTTATTGATTCTCTAATAATTTCATTAATCAGAGAATCAGACTCCGTCAATTATGTTGCATTTAAATAGGGAATTTATTAAAAAAAATTATAAGTCTAAGCTGGGAAAAGTGATTATGGATGTACGGATAGATTAAGAAATGCAGCTGTATATGCAGTTTTTTTTTTAGTATACTGCTTGATACAAATTTACAGTTATTATTCAGTTTATGGATACAAATATAGATTTTTTTTGTTGTTCGTACAATATTTTTTTATTTAACTAAATAAAAAATTAGAATAGATTTTGATCATAACGAAACAATTGCTTATATATTATATAAAAAAAAAAATAGCCTAATACTAATTAGAAATTATTTTGGAATTTTTTGAGTTTTATTATGTTTTTAATTTTTTTTTTACAGTTTTAATCATAGATTATATTATTATCCATATAATTTTAACTCAAATACTATAATTATCCAATTATTCATATTTGTTATTTTATTGTTATTCGAATTACGGCGAAATTATTATCTCACTATACCTCTGTTATAATGTGTATAGAATATTAAATAATAATAATAATGATAATATAAAATAAAATAAAAAACTGAGTGCTTCGTTTCCTTCAAACCCAATGAGCCGGCGCGCCGCCGCAGACAATAATAATATCGTAATAATAATATTTGAATTATATACGACGTATATATTTTCCGGCTCGGTATTACGGTGGTATTATCTTCGATAAGGCGACAGGCGGCAAATGTGTCCACAGAGCTCGGCGACCGGCGAGGCGGCGAAACGTGTGCGACTGTAATTGACAGTAGCCATAACTTCTAAACAATATATAATAATAATATCGTCGTGTGTGCGTGTACGTACGAGTAGGTTATTCTTATATATTTTTTTTTATTTTCTGCTGTGGAAGTGGTGTCTAGGATTGATAAAAAATAAAATCACAGACGCACGCGATGACATTTGAAAATATTATTAATAATCGCCTTACAAATATTTTTTATACGTATTAATACGAAGTACACAACATTTTGTCCGTCACGCGTGCACAACATTATTATTATTGAAATACTATAAACGATTTTATTTCATTATAATAGCGCGTTGTCGAGGGATGAATAAGCTTTTTATGAGTATAGTCAGTTATAACCAGTCAATGACCATTAAAACTCGAAGAAAAAACACAAAAAACAATGTGCACGTGATTGTTGATCGAACGCTATAACAATATGGTTAGTTTAAAACACAAAAACGGATTTACAATATTATTTATATAATATAATATTTTAATGTATATTAAAATATTACGAGCTTTATTGTTACGTGTGAAAATGCAACACACCATCAATTTCCTATATCATATTATTATTATCGTCTGAAAATCGAAATCTGATAATATTATTGCTGGTGGTAGTATTGATAGAGTACTTTACTATAGGCGAGTTTTCATTCAACAATTATTATTATTCTCACAATAAATGTTGACTTACGTCTTTTATATTATTTTTTTGTTTTATTAAAAAATGATCGTACCCTTTTTTACACTGTATTATATTATCCATTTTCACAATTTTTATCATTGACTATAGGTAATCGTTTGCCGTAAGGTTTACTGAGTTCATTATTTGAACAACCTTCACACACAATGCATTACTTTCTGAACATACTTTGATAATAATGGATAATAATATCTAAGTTTAATCTGTATATCATACAATAAATTTGTATAGAGATAGGTACTTATAATTTAATGGACAAGTTACTGAAAAAATAAACTTTATTTTGTATACATGACAGAAATAATATATCTTACTTGAAAAGTTTAAGCTTCAATATAAATTATTAATTTTAACTTAATTCGATTAAAACAATATAGTGTCACCTGGATATCATATCTTAATTTGTAATTACACATATTTTAAAATATTTTTTTTTTTTTTTTATTTATCATACTTCATACATAGATAATGTTTTAATGATTCTGTAGTTAATAACATGATTATGTAAATGATAAAGGAAAGGGATACAGATAAAGGCTATTTCATTTAATTTTGATTTTAATAATGCTAATCATGTAATTGATTTCAATAATTTTAAACTGATTTCATCAATTACAGTTTTTAGTTTCTTCTAGTATACACACTATTCATATCCACCAAGTTAATCATCTATCAATAATATATTTTATTTGTTGAATTACGTATAGATAATAGTAGCTCAGTGATGATATAAATTTACCAATTATGAATTGCAATGTTACTTTATCTCCTACCACTAGGTACTATAGATCTGTCTAACTTTAAAATTTGGGCAACATTAATAGCCAAAGTAACTTAAATAATCTAATATTAAAAATATTTTAGATATCTTTTCTCCAAATGGTCCGTAGTTAGTAAATTTAATTTCCAATTCTAACTAGTCATTTAATCAAAGAAAGTTTGTTAAACATATCAAAAGTATGACAAAATTCACTTTATTGATATTATTAATAATATATCGTCATATATATATATTGCATTTATA
>VUJU01000368.1:100601-114975 GCA_009835225.1 Aphis craccivora
TATAGATATAATTCTAGTTGTTTTATTCATGAACTATTTTGTATTATTATATATAGAGAAAGTTTACTTTTGTTTCGACTAAAAAGAAACAGAAACAATAACGGTTTGATTAACTCTATAACTCTATAGTATTTTGTTGATAATAAAATGTAGGTTAGATGTAATCAAATTTTGTAAGCTTATAGACTCTAGATTTGAAACAAGTACCTAATTTAGTTATATTTTCTATAAAGATCAAATAAATAAAACAGCGTTTATGAAGTAGTGTAATTTAAAATACAGAAAATAGAAAATTTAATTAGCTTAAATAAAGTCATATATTTTTAACAATACACATTTCAACATACAATATATCTCTCGCAACACATAATAATATTTCACACAAATATACATTAAAAATTATCTGTACGACCTTACATAACTATTAAAAATAATTTAGAATTAATTTTTTACAAGTTATGAGCAGTCTATTACATTTTTAAATCATAATACAATTTTATTTTTATTCAAGACCAAATATATCTACAGAAAAATATATAAAACATAAGTGTGATTAAAAAAAATGTAATATAATATTCGTTGTTAGTTTTAATCATAATTATTTATGTTTACGAACATGATTTTAAGCATTTAAGCAAACACATTATTTGTTAGAATTAACTGAAAAATGTATTACGATAGTTAGGTTGTGTTAGATGATATTAATAGTTAATTAGAAATGAAGTAACTTAAATTTATTTTGAAAGTTAAAAAAAAATAATTTTAAGCTAGTTAATGACTATATTTGTATACATAATATGTACTTTTTCACTCATCTACTCTTGATGAGACGTTGTATACGTATATATTATGGTAATCGATGTTTTTAAACATGTCAAAGTACTGTTATTGTTTCACTCATCCGCATACATGTGCACAGATGTATACGTGTAGCAATAATTTGCATAGTTTTACTATTGTTATATAGTCATAGTTTATACCGACGCAGTAGTGACCTACGATCATATGGATGCTATAAATTTTCGTCTGTACGACGACGATGACGTAAAATCTGGCTAAGAATTAATTTAAAATGGATGACAGTCACCGATGTACCCGACGTTTCTCCCTCTTGGCGTCGTATAAATAATGGAACTTCGTTAAATAATATATAATATAATTTTCACGTCACTGGCAACCTATATGCCACTGCTGTCATTTTAGCCTTGCTACCTCGTTGCTGCTGCTGCTGTTGCTGGTGTTGTGCGGTAGTTTGAATTAAAAAAGGTTTTATAACTTGAATCCGGTCGGCATTTCCGGGTTTCACTGACCAGGCCCAAAGGAGGTCTTTTGGTTCCACCTCACAGCGGTCGAGACCGACTTTTACCGCTATAGAAATATATTAAACATTTAAGTTCATATTATCTATAACTATAGCTTATATAATATTATATGATTATAATTATTTTGGCGCTGTAGTATAAGGGGGAATATTTCTAATGATACAATTTTGAGAGAATTATAGTAATAATAAAGGTTTAGATTTTAAGACGTCGAGGGATGAATTATTGATTCTATATTGATTGATTTTATTTCATTTTTCACTAAATATGTTTGGTATATTTTTCCGTCTTGGAAATAAATAACCTTTAATTTTCAATGTTAAAAATTCTAGCAAATGTTAGAAAATTATTTTTTATTGGCAACTCATACTATTCTGCGTACGTCGTGATTGACTTATAAATTATTATTTAATTACAATATTATTACCTATCTAATCTATAATCTTAAATTATAATAAATAATAATTGAAAAAATAAATAATATAATATATATATGATGACCAGTGGCGGATCTAGGATTTTGTTATGGTAGGTGCTATTTTGTTAATAATAATAGTCCTAAATTACTTAATATGTACCTAAAATTTGTGCGTGGTTGCCGACCGGTGTTTGCACTTTGCTACTCCACGACGCGGGGCGCGCGGTCTGGTACCCCGTACCAAAAATTCGCCACTGAGATTGAGAATTATTAGTAATTTTTAATAAAAATAAGCGGAACGGTGGGGGCTTTAGCTCCCAAGCACCCCCCCCCCCATAAATCCGCCACTGATGATGACAGTAGTTGACAAAAAAAGTACAACCTACTTATTAGTTATTTCAAATAGTATTACAAATTAGTTACATTAATAATTACGATAAAAATCAAAATCTACATTCTACATTATAGTAAAACGATTTCACCCGTTTTTTATTAGTTAACTATAACTATTAGATATAACATATCGATAAATATTGACCAAATTTTTATAGAATTATGTTTGAGGTTATCTACAAATGTATTATTTACATTATTATAATTTGTATATTTATAAAATATTTTAATATTAAAACATATATGATATATCATATTATGTGAATTGTGAGTATATGACTCATATATGTATACGGATTATACGAATAAATTGGACAATCCACAAACAGTGTTTTTGTTATTGTTTTATTTTAATGATGAAATAAAAAAAACATAAGTAAATAAATAAAATAATGTATAGAGATATTTTTTGATGTATGCTGCCATGTTGTATTATATTATAATATACTATCTGTATTACTCGACTTCTTCCAAAATTAGTTTTGACTAATCCATATTTCTATCGTTTTCCGTTGTGTTTCAATTTAAAATAAATATTTTAATATAAATAAAAGTACAAACACAGTTTCAATAATTAATTTAATAATTTTCAACTTCTTAAATCTGGACATATTTTTGATATATGAACAAAAACTTGTGACAGATTCAATGAATGCTTAACGCTTAAACGTTGACATAAATACCACAGCATTTAATATAATCAACTGTTCCTTTTTACGTCGTATAAGCCACATATACCATCACTGTCATCAACAATTATTTACTATATCTACTCAGCAAATTAGCTAATAAGAAAACTAATAACAAATGCCTATGTGGATTTTCAAATTTAAACTTATATTTTTGTTTGTATTCATGTTTATTCAAAACAATTTAGTCGATCAATAACTTTATTTTAACAATGTTAATTTAGATATTCGTACATATATTTTAATAATCATATTATATTAGGTATATTAATCATATTAGATGACTATAGTAATAGTAATTTAATTAATTATAAATTGTAAATACCCATGTTAAAAAGGGCTTAGCAGATTAAGATATTGACAAATAAATAAATATTGTTAAAAATTGTATTTTTCTTTATGTGCTTACATCCAAAATATGTTCAGAATTAAGAAATCAAATTATAAAAGTAATCATTGACCCTTATGAATACAAGTATTTGACTTTAATATTTCTTTTAAATATATTTGAAAAAAAGTTTATGTGCCGTATTTCTACTAATTTTATTATGATAGCTAGGTTTTGAAAGTTGTAAAAGTTGAATGTAGTTCTATATGCTCTTGATTTATAGCAGACTGAGCTAGAAATCAAAACTATATGATGTTAAAGCTTAAAAATCAAAAATATAAAGTATATTTTTTTTTTTGTATTTGGTCAATTTTTAGGGAAAAAGTGCATATTTTATTGATTTTTATACGAATATAGAACATATTTCTAAAAAATTGATTTTTTTCTTAACTTTTTCTTCTAGTATTTTAATTAATATTGAATTTATTATACTATATTTATTACATAGGTATTTATGGTCATTGTCGTAATCGAATATTAATTTTACGACAACGTGCAACGGTGCGAAGTGCATTTAATCTGCAAAATACTGTTTTATCGTCACTATATTTCTTATTTATTAGTTTAATAAATTGTTTGTATACGATTGAAACTTCAAGGAATTTTTTAAAAATATTTATTCACTATTAAACAAAAAAAAATGTTTTCTTACATATTTTACCTATTTTTAATAATATTTTTGAAAAAATAAGTTATTAAATATCAAATACAAAGTTTCAAATAAATCTATTGATATACATTGTATTAAAAATATCCAGTAATTCTTGAGTCCGAAAAAAATCATTTACTTATACACATATAAACATATAGGTACATTATATTCGGTACCTAAGTAGAAAAAAAATCATCTAATAAAATTTTGAAGTATACAATTTATCTTATTTCCAGCATGAATATTTAAAATATTTTATAGTATTATTATTATATTTTATTAAAGTTATTGGTAGTTAAAAGTTTTATAAAATATACACTGACTACGATATAATTAAATTATGAATATTAATTAAGACATGAAAATATGACTCTTAAATAGTCTTTAAATATATTATTATAAAACTACTGATTTATTTTTACGTTCGAGTACTTTTGAATAATATGTCAAATTAATATTGTTTTAAGCGCAATCGAATTAAAATAATAAACATTTATTCCGTTTGGTACTCTACTTGAAAAAAAAAAATCATTGCACTCTTGCAATAAGCATATAATTAATACATCTTATTGGTTTGTAAATATTTTTATAATTTATATTCAATTCTCTACACTAATATCGTGCTTACCGGTTTGTAGTAACTTTCATGTGAAAATTTTTTTTGTAAATCACATTTATAATATATTATATTGTGAATTGTATTCAGATGTGATGACTTTATTTTGCAATAAACATTTCAGTCGTAATGTAATTTAAAATTCGTCTATCTGTACAGTTAATATTATTACAATAATACTGCGCATCCGGTAGGTTGTATAAGGAATGTGTATACTCTGTAATTTAGTGTTAGAAGTGTTAATTAATATATCCTGAAGTCTGAAATTAGTTAATTAATTTTTGTATTTATTCAACTGTATAATTGAGTTTTGATTAATGGTTGCGTTGTACAATTGATAGTGACGTCAATATTTAATAATTAATTGCATAAAACAATGAATAAGTACAATAATTACTCAGACCCGAGGAGACTCCGTTGAGTATTTGAAAGGTGTTCATCAGACTGTTTGCATTCGATTAAGAAGTTATAAATGATCATTAAACACTTGTTGTATGAATAATATAAAAAATGTTTTTCCGTTGAAACGATGAACATGAAAACACGAACGATGAAAATACCGTTATTTTGTAATACAAATAAAATCAGAAATGTTTAATTTGCATAATTTATTACATTTAATAAATAAAAAAAAATGTTTTGAATATTAACCTAACAAGTCACCGTTCAAAATCCTTTCTCTCAATGCATGTAATTTTAAATGTTTGACATATGAGGAATTAAAAATGCGTAAATAGTTTTAGCATTGTAATTACATTCAATTAGTTTCGCTTTAACTGTCAGAAAAAAAAATTAACGATCCATACAATATACCTACCAGGTTAACCCTAAATAATTCACTGTACAAGTGGATAAAATTGATTTTTTTTTTAACCAAGTAAATTATATGAAAAAAATATATATAAAATGATATAATTTTTATCGTTTTTTACGTAAGTATATGGTTAGTGCCTATATTTTTAAATTTATTTGTTTATGAATATGAAACTCGGCAAGACAATTATAATAACATATTTAAATTTAAATTTAACAACATCAATTGTTATATATCAATATACAATGTAAGATAAAATTGAACAAAAAACAAAATTAAACCAAACATTTAAACTAAAATACTAATATAATTGGATATGTTCATCATACCTACATTATGTTCTAGCCATTTGACTGCTATGGGCCCAAAATCACGCAATGCAACTACCCCGCCTTCAAATCTTATCTTTTAGCATTCCTCATCAATACGGTTTGTAGTCTGTATTAAACCACACATGAAAATCGGTAATTTTCCATAGTCAGGGGATATGCTGTACCTTCCCGTAATCATCCCTGTAAGTAGTGTCATTTTTGAAACGTGTTATAATCCATAAGATTGCAAGTTACCTAATATGTCACAAAACTAACTGTCAGACGTCCCTAGACCTTCTGGTATAGGTACTCTAGAAAAATATCCTTTCTCGGGATTATAGTGACATTGACCTTGCCCACGCTATAGTAGCGTGAGCCACAGTAAATATTTTTAAGCTATCATAGGAAACTAACTTTATGTTTTTATTTATTCCTAAAAAATTTTGTTTTCTTTTAATATTTGTACACTACTCTTTTTGGTTTATATAAGGGAAGGTAACATTGTATTATAATATAAATTTACATCCATTTTAATAAAATACTAAAGAGAATTTTATAAAAGAAAATAAATCATATGAGCTAATTTTTAGTGGTCCTTCAGTTTTTTGTTAAAAAAAAAAAAAGCACACGTAAAATGCAAAATACTTAAAAATACGAAAGAAACGAAATTACCACTTATTATTTTTTTAGCATGGAGCAAATACAAAAATATCCTTTTTAGTCCAATATTAACACATTTTTCTTTATACTATTATACACACATGGTTAGTTATTATTGTAATGTTAAATGACAGAAAAATATAATAATAACAAAATATTATCAATTTTTAAGTTAAAGGTAACTTATAATTTTTAGTTAGATCATTATGTTATAATAATATGGATTTGTAAAATGATTAATAGTATTATATTTAAAGAACACAAAAAATTAGAATAATAAATTCCGTATAGAATTTGTTTAATAAGTAATGAACTGTTTAAGTGGTATATTATTTAATATTATTCAATAGAATTAATATTATAATTATATTAGGTACACTGTATATAATATTATAGATTAACGTGAAACCACGATTTAATAATGTATTGAATAACAAAATACCGTTGAATTCTAAATTAATATAATATGAACAACGATGCGTATTATCCTATGTGGTTTGTTACAGAAGATTATCGGGGGTTAATTGCTCTCCGTTGCTTTTTTTTTGCTATTCTAAGTATATATCTTGTGTATACACTACAGTCAATAGTTTTATCTGATCGATCTGTGATTTTATACTGAAGCATAATTGTTAACCTAAAGTTCTAATAATATAATAAAACATTTCTATGTTACTATTTTATATTACCTTTCAATCTTGATTATGTATATATATATATATTATATATAATAGCTGTGTATTGCAATATTCAACAAAAATGTATTTCATTTTCTTTACCTGTCGATCTTATTTATTTGAAGTGTTGTACTTGCATATGCCTACCAATACGGTTCTAAACATTCGTGTCGCTGTTGTCGTCTGGAAAAATTAATTACCAAGCTGTTAAAATAATTCATGTAAACTATATCATTTCATACGCCTCTATATAGTCCTGTAGCTCTTTCATGTTTTTACATTTTCATTACGGTCGTAAGACGAAAAAAAAATATTCAACGATATACGATGTCAACAAGCTCACTATTACAGATATATTACAGAGGGGATGTGTTATCTCGTGTCCATGGCAATCAAAGTTAGTATTAGAGTGGCGTGGGGTTGTAGTCGTACGGACATGTCTCTAATAATACCCACTTGAATTCGTCGTGGCGTTTTTGCGACTCGTATATAATAAACAAAGCCACTGCAGCGCTGCCGCCCCCGTCATTCGGAAGACTCGCGTTTTACCGGTCGGTCGTCGTTCGACGGTAGTGCACAAAAAAAAAATAATAATAATAATAAAAAACACGATACCTATATATTATAACATTATTATAGCCGCTGAAATAATACCATATGTCATATAGTACGCATTGATGTTGGAGAAATCGTATCTTACCCGTTGAGGTACGTAATAATATCGTGAATACGCCATACGGAGCGCGTGCATTGCGAATACGGGATTTAACTCTTCCACCATTACAATATATATATGTAGGTATACGTTTAGCATTGAATGCGACGATTGCGACGGTAAGGTCAAAAGTTTACCGGCCGTACACGAACGGAGGACGTGTTCATTGTTCTGCGCCGCGGATATCCAAAAACAACTGACGTTTTGAGAAATTTATGGACAGACTATATGCGACTTCAAACCACTCCTATACGCCATTATCGGAACCGTTAATCAATCGTTATGGAGATGGTGGCTGGGACGAGGGCTCGGGGGTGACAGAGATACGAGTAAAAACCACGGACAAACAAAACAGGCACACGGGATATAGGGTTCTTGGCAACAACAACCGAAAGTTTATTAGGTGTGTGCTGTGTGCCTGTGTGTATAATATATATATATATATATATATATATACGAACGGATTCATCTAAATCGAACGAGATTCAGCTCAATGATAAACGCTCGCGTTTACCTCTGTGGCATGCCTTTATAGATTTTTTTTGATTTTAATTTGAACTATGTATTATTATAAAAGGTTTATTATACGAATACACCGTGCTATAATACTCAACATGATAGAATCGAGTTGAAAAGTTGAGACCTGTTCTGCAGCCAATATATTATGTAATACACAATATGCGCCACGCATTATTTGAGTGATCCTAATTATAACATTAAGTTAATTATATATATAATACACTACAGACACGATCGTTTTTGACTGATACTATGTGCGTAGGTATATATTGTTATACAAACCATTCTCAACTTAGACATGGATGATGTATTGAACATTAAATATGAACTGAATAGTAGGCAAAAATATATTTTCAATTCTGTAAATAAGATTTATTATTAAAAAAAAAAAACATTATTTGATTTTCAAGGTTTCAAATATTTATTGTGGTACAAAGTAATATTCAAGTATACGAATCCACATTAATAAAATTAATATTTCATTAAGTAAAATAGAAAAATGTTTCAGTTTTGCTTTTCTTATATAAATACCTTAAGGAAAAATCAATACGATTTCAAGTAGATAGATATGAATGTAAGTATTATTTTGTTATTTTGACATTTGAAAATAATAATAAACTTTAATCGTCATTTTTTATATGCATACTTGTATTATAATAGTAATACTATTAATACTATAATAGTACAAAACAATATGGTTTGTAACAACTAATTTAAAATTAATTCATATAACTTGGAAAATCGTTACCTATTGTTTTTTTTTTTTAGTTATTTAAAAAGTTAAATCTTAATTTATGTTTAAAATAGGTCTGTGATTTTTTTTTTAAAGGCTAACAATAATATAAGATTGGTCGATGGTTTTAAAAGTTGTTATGTTCCTACTCAACGTTAGTAATTAAACTTCTTCGAAATCTTTTGATGTTCTTAGATGCTTATAAGTTCTAGTTTGCATTAAATCCTAACTTTCCAAGTAATTTAAAATTAATAAGTATTTTCAATATCTCAGAAACGAGCAAAATTAAGTTGTATAATATAATATATAACTAGCTCTCTAAGTTATTTTTATATAATATAGTATATGACTTATCGAAATATTTACGAAATATTATAGAATTTTATACCTAAAATAATATATTGCACAGTAGATTGTATGCTGTTCATCAATATGTTTTGAAGTAAATTGCTTATTAATATTTCATACTTTTACGACTTAAAAATTTAAATTTAAATAATGTGTTTTGATTTTAATTAATTGAATTGACATAAAATATTTAATTGATTATTAATTGCTATGAAAATATTATTCTTACAAATCACAATTATTATATACAATGTAAACCACAATGTTTTATATTAAAATTATTCAATAAATTTATTTTTAAAACTTAAAATTTAAGATTTTCATTGTATAGTTGGTTATAATAGAACTTTTTTCTAAAAGTATAACAGTCTGAAATTAATCATAATGTGTAATTGTATTGTTATATTATATTGCTATATTGGATGAAAAAGTAGATAGCTATAACACCTATAAAATTAAAAATTATCCATCAATAATGCTCAAAAAATAATGTTTTTGTTTTATTTGTAAGTATTAAAAAAATAAATAAATAAATATGTAAAATGTATAAACAATTTTAATTTTAATACGATTGTTATGATTTTTGGCATGTTTATCTGCACTAAAAATGTCTATAAATACCATTTTTATGTATTATGTATGATTTCTGGCACAAAAACATAATTTATACATCTTCGATATCATCGTGATTTGTACCAGTATATTATAATTAATGACCAATAAGTATAAATTTATTAAAGTTGTCTAAGTTTATTTTTGAGGTGAATAAAAATGATTATTTCATTATTTCATCAATCATATTTTATCTCTTGAATATTATTTTGTTTTTGTATAAGAATTTAGGCTATTATTAGATACTATGTAAATCGTTATTTAAAATGTCAAAAAGTAAAGATGTTGTTAATAAATTGTTTATAAAAACATTTTTTTAAATAAATTATTAACTCTCTTAAAAAAAAAAAAAAAATAATACTTTTGATTGCATATAAAATATTAAATTTAAAAACGTTAGTCACGAAAATGGTTAAAAATAAATAAATAAATAATTATCCAAAAAATATGATAGAAACATTTTTGGCTATTTATTCATTACAACAATTTTTCACAGAAATGCCATTAATGTACTATTTTTTTTAAACTTGTAATGCTACTTTTTTATACATATAATATATTATATCTAACTATGAATAATAGAAAATAATACGTTTGTGACTATAATTGCATGATGATTATAAAATATTTAAATATACTAACAGAATAACAGGTATATCTGTAGGCTATTTATCTAAATATTAAACTAACATTAAATATAAAGTATCGAACAAACAATTAAAAAAAAAACTTGAAAAATTAATAGACATATTAAGGATAATGGATAGAATTTAACTAATGAGTTATGTGGGTGGCTGAGTTTTAAACGCTGTTGGAATGGTGAATAATTATGAAGGTTGTTATAATAGTAGTGAACCTGTTGAATTTAATATTGAATTATGAAAATTGTTTGATAGGGTGCGTATAATATGATCTTCAATTTTATTGATTTGGAGGTCTTTATGTATATGTTCATAGAGTATGAAACACAGAGCATTTGAAATAATTCGTATACATTAGTTCACTTTACTTAGGATCTTAAATCATTTGACGATAAATTTATTTTTCTCATGTAAATCGAATGTGCCTTTATGTAGGTATATAAATATTATGTAAAAGAATATATTTCTTTAAAAAAAGAACAAACTGTGTAAAATTAAAATTTAAAATGATAAAACTTGAAAGAGAAAGCGTTACAAAATTGACAAAATATAAAATATATTAAAATATAAACTCGTATATTATTATCGTTCACGAATATATTTTGGTATGTTTGAACATTTTTTTTTTTTTAGTTTTTTTCAATATACGATTTTATCTTTGAATCGCTATAGGTAAGGAAAATTATTCTGTGCATACATTATTTCTATATGAATATCTAGGTAGCAATATTATACTTATTTTATTATTATTTAATTTAATTCAACTACCTACCTATGTGAAAAGTAAAATATTCAGTTTTATAATTTACTATAAAATTCAATTTTTCAGTATAATAATATACTCTCTTCTATATTTGTAATAAATTTTTTGTAGTTACAAGCTAAATCTATTTGTAGCCTGAGAAGAAATATTTATTTATAGTGTAAAATATTAATAGAATTTCAATTATTTGGATAAATCACGCCAAATATAACAGCAAATTTATATTACCTACTATATATAATATCATACCTACAGAAATAGCCAAAGGGGATAAGCTAATACTCCTTAAAGTGTATATGTCAGGTATTTCTATGTATGTTAACATCAGACCTCTAAGTCGTTCATAACTGTGGTAAGTTTTCAATTAAACGTCTGAACGACATAAATGCATAACGTAAATTATTAAAATCACTAACATGCATAGAAAAACTTGTAGAGTATATCAATAACAATAGTCAATTTGTGATATTGTACTAAGCTGTTTCGATTACGTATGAATTTTAGTAAGATTTTGTGAATGACACTGTTTGAAATAATAAGAAAGTACAACATTTTCTCAAATAATAGTTTTAACCAGAAAATTAAACCCACACGGTAGAATTTGTTAAATAGTATAGTTAAAGAATAATGCTACAAAAATATTTATTAAGAATCAGATCATTTCTGAATTAATTTAACTTTTATTTCAGTCTTTTTAAGAATCTTTTACAAATATATAATTCCATAACTCAGAGGTGATTATCGACTGTCGTGTGTAAATTGACTGTATGGCGACAAACACACACGTATTCAAATACATTCAATCGACCATAGATCACAACTACTGTAAACCCATAAATTATATTTACTATATACGAGTACGTTGAAATATAAATATAAGTTAATTAAATACACATTATTTTATTTTTACAGTAATAGATTACATTAAGTCTTATTTTTTTCAACTTTGATTTATACTAGGTACCGTAATGTAGTAATCTATAGTTTTTCGTCTTAGTACTTACCACTATAGTTAATAACTTGTTAGCATTCAATGACAACATTAGTAAGTCACAAAATATGTTTAAATTTTAAATAATTCTGTTAGTTATAATAAGATCATGATAACTTCTGCAGTATCACGTATAGTGACTGTGCCTATTGAATCAAGTATATTTGAACAATGTGAACTTTCTAAGAATATGCTGAGAATAAAATAGAATTACTGTGGTCATTGAAATTACAAGCACGTGCCTACTGTTACTAAATTCAAAGTGGTAGGATGTGAAAAACGTACAGCAAGCGAAACAAATTAATAATATAAAGAACGTAGTTTAAAGCTTAATGTTATTTTTATTGGAATAGCTTCAATTATTTTGTCTCGTGAAAATTAATAAAAATGATTGATCGTATTTGTTAACTTTTTTCTTATTTCGTATGGTGACTTTTATATTATGTTAATTAAAATCCAAGTTATACATAATGAATTAACGTCATCAAATTATTTAACAAAGAAAAAAATTATCTTCTTCGTTATAATAATAATATATCAGTTATAAAAATATAAAATATTTTTAAATTACATTGTTATTGGGTGTACTAATGACTTACAAATTAGAACAGTGGTAAGTGGTTGATTATAGGATTATCGTTAGGTACAACTTTAGGTGTAGACTGCGCGACTAGGTTATAATGACAAACTAATAAAATGTTCAGCTTGACAGCGTATGATACTATTCAATATAATTTAATTCTAAAACCAGTAAATTTTATAATGGAATAATATATTTGACAGCTATAGGTGCAATTCGTTTGGAATATTAATAAAAAAAAAAATAACTATTATATATAATACATTTATATATATACTATTATATAACTTTAATTTTAACTACAAAATTTATTAGAAAACATTGATTTTAAGTAAAAAACTATATTGTTCTTCCTATAATTAATATTGTAGTAAAATATTGAAAATCACAACTTCTACATCAAAAATTCACTTATTGAAGAGTTAAATAAATTCAATAATAATAAACGTACGTTTCCCCAACCCCACCCATTTTAAATTTTTCAAATTTTTTTACGCCAATATTTAGCACGTGATTTGCATGATTTCGCACGACCGTTCCCGAAATTTGTACAGCACCGGTTCGCCCGGAAAACTCAACTTTCGATGAGCGGGGAGGGGGAAACGTTTCTCCAGTCAAACTCACGTGAAAAAACAACTTTTTCCTAAGTTTTTCTACACCAATGTTTAGCACATAATTTGCATGAATTCGCACGACCGTTCCCAAAATTTGTACAGCACTGGTTTTTCCCTGCCCATGGAGAATTGAGTTTTCCGGACAAATCGGTGCCATACAGATTTCGGAAACGGTTGTGTGAATTCATGCAAATTACGTGCTAAATATTGGTGTAAAAAAATTTGAAAAATTTGAAATGGGTGGGGTTTAGGAAAATTACGTTTATTATTTTTCAAATCAAATTATCCATTGGATTTATAATTCAATTTTGTATTATTTTTTTTTTTTTAACGAGTTTTTCTTAAAGTGAATTGAACTTGATATCTTTTTTTTTTTTTTTACGTTATTAACCGAGGGATGAGGGTGGTACCGACGTTAGTCATTTCACCCCTCATCGCTCATCGTTTATTTATACAAAACATAAACATAATACATTTATACGAGTAAGTACTGATGTGGTATACAACAAAACAGGGGGCCTCTAACCCCCTTGTGTTGGCCTTCGGCCCACATATTATGTATTCTTAACTATCGTTTATAGACTTCACGGTGGCTGGGCCTGGCGGCGTCTCTCCTCAGCTTCCTTTGCTTTTATGACTTCCACGACGTAATGGCTCACAGAGCTCCAGTTTTCCCTGGATTGGAGCATCATATGTACAAGTGACTGCGGAGTGATGTCATGTCCCAGGATTAGAACCAGTCTTGAACGGCGACTTTGCCAGGCGTCGCATACAAATAGAGTGTGATGGGCATCGTCCGTTGGGGCGCCGCAGAACCAGCACGCCGGTGATTGCAGTTTACCGATACTGTGTAAGTAGCTGGCGAAACAACCGTGTCCAGACAGAGCCTGGGTTAGGTGGAAATTGGTTTCCCCGAAC
>VUJU01000369.1:0-114874 GCA_009835225.1 Aphis craccivora
TTTTTTTGCTCGCCAATCAATTTCGTTATATAATCATATTTCACATAATATTTTAAATACTAATAAGTGTATCCGACGTTAAGTATGATATTACATAGTTATATGTTTATGGATATCCATTATTTTTTAAATTTATTTACCATTTGTTTAAAATGTAAAATATTTAACTATGTATAAAGCATGACAAATTTAAATTTCGATATAAATAAATAAGAAAAGTTCAATTGACAAATATATCAGCGTAGGTATAATCGAACTGTTGATAATCATAAATATAAAATAATAATAATAATAAAAATAATAACAATACAAGCGATTTTTATGTTTATTGGAAATAATTGAATACAATTAAAACTGAATAATATAGTGTTAGTAATTTATACTTTGAATCACTGGCTTAAACAAAAAAAAAATTATGTATATTCTTGGAAATTTAAGTACTTGAATAAATAATAAAAATGTTGATGTACCTACTCATACGTTGCATGATATAGTTACCTACCCTAAGCTGATGAAAACATTTTTTAATCAAAAATGGCACTAAAATTTACTCATAATTTATATACGAAAAAGAGTTTATACTATGGTAATAGACTGTGTATAAAATACATTTTTGGCTTTTTATATTATAATAAGCAGAAAAAAAAAATATTTTTTTTCAGAAAATATTATAAATTCTATTGAATCGAATAAACCTAATTTAACGGAAAGAGTAGTGTTATAAAATTAATCGAGTTTCATGTTGAAAACAAAATCACGTCGATTGGTCCATGTAATATATTATTATTATGCGTGCATGATACCCTACCAACCTATGACGACATATTGTCGATAACAATCGTTGTCGGACGTTGGGCGAGTTTTCGTATACGTATCGAATGGAAATGACGGTAAATGTGTGTATAAGTATATATGTATTTATATATTATATATATTGCAATAACACTGACGACCGGTGATCAGATATCGTGGACAAAGGTCGGATAAAGGCACATCGGAAACGGACTCGTAGTTACATCGATCACGTTCGAGCGGCGAGTTGTGCGACTATTTTAATAGCGTTTAACGTACGCACATTTAATATCACGCAAACTAATTCGCATGGTTATTGGTACAGAACCGGACGTTGACTATACCTGCAAACTGACCGGATTGCAACTCACACGTTGGGTCTGCATCCCGTGGTGTCCAACTCCTTAAAAATATATACAAATGCATTCTATTTTTTTTTCGTTTTCCACTTCAACAGCTATTCAGCACATATCGATGAGATGTATTTACTCGGGTTTTGTATGTGTGTGTGTGTGTGTTACTCTGTATAGCGGAAGTTCCGGCCGATCACCCGCAATGCGGCCCGCGACCCGATTTCCGGCTGCCGTCTGTCCGTCC
Source organism: Aphis craccivora (assembly GCA_009835225.1). NCBI lineage: Eukaryota > Metazoa > Arthropoda > Insecta > Hemiptera > Aphididae > Aphis > Aphis craccivora. The sequence continues at coordinate 1,390 of VUJU01000369.1, forward strand.
GAAAACGCGTATAATGGATAGTTCTCCGCACGCGTACGAATCGAATTTACATTTGGCCACGACGGCGTCGGTGGTGAGTTATCGGTATCGCACCCGGTTGTTGTCTGAACGGAAGAAAAATAATTTCGGCGAACAATCGGAACATATTATTATACAGACGGGTTCGACACGAGATCGTTCACAGACAAAACATCAATTCTCATATCCAAAATTCACCCTAGAATTTTGAGCCACCGACGTTACGGGCAATAGAATCGCGTTACTGTGTTGGGTATAGGTATCCCTACGCGTTTAGTGTAATTATTTATTGTTTTATATTCCCACACAATATGGTTTATTCAAAATAAATGATCTTTAATGGGTAATACTTTGTCAACATGTTGTTAATTCTATAATAGGTAAAAGAGTGGCATAAATATAAAAATTCAGCAAAAAATTGAAAAACCGACAGGGTCAACAATTCACATAAAAAAACATTGGGTATTTTAAAGAGAATCTTTTGTTTTTGTTGTCTTAAGCCGACAGAATGGTCCCCTGGATATTAAGGCCCAGATATAGTCACATCACCTACATTATCCTATTCACTTTATTGAATTAAGACCGTTTTAATTGCGAGCGTCTGCTTCCTGGATGCTCAACACACTCAATATACATGACGCAACAAAACGTTACAGATTTTAGATGTTCGTTTCTAATCATGACCACAGATTAAGTAGAACGAACACGGCAGTACTGAAGTAAATGTTGAAGATGGTAGGTTGACTCTGATTTATTTAATGAAATTGATTATTATATAATATTACAAATCGTTCAATTCAATGTGTTACACATTAATTAATGCTGCCAAAAAAATGTTATGTACAATTATTATTATTAACGTTGGTTTTAAAATACATATTATAATACTATGTTATTTATTTAGCTCATTCACGCCTCAGTTGACAATTGAAGTTGTAGTTACGACCATCAGCAATCATAACTGCTTTTTTGTGTTTTACTCATAATTTGTTATTATAAAATAAATGTCAACAGTTAATGGCGTGTTGACATTTATTTTAATGATTATTATTATATTATTAATAATTATTGTATTCAAATATAATTATGTTATTTTTTTTTTTAATTTATTCACAATTCAAATAAATGCACGTATTATGAAATTATAATATTTAAATTAATTGAAACATAATAAACGGTTATATTTAATTCATTAATTGTAACATCAACTTCATATAGATTTGGATTATAGAAATTTACAATCGCAATATCGGTGTTTTTTTTTTTATTATACTTTATGGTTTTTTTATTATGTTAACAATTTTAGATTTTTTGTTAGCTCATTTGAAGACTTATGAAAAATTAATGCGTTTTTTATGAGTGATAAAATTAATTTTTTTTATAAAAATATTATATAAAAAGCTCGTCAGTTTAGATACGGTTTTAAAATTTTGTATTATTATATAGGTATGTAGAGTCAACAAAGTACATAGTTTAAAAAAAATGTATATTTTATATTAAGACAGTAGGGATTTTTAATTAAAAACCTTTAAAGATATTTATTAAGCACTATTAAATGTTAATACTTGTGTCCATAAAAAATATGCTAATAATAATTTCATACTAAAGATAGTAGGTATTTATACACTTTTGGTTTATTTATAGTACTTATAGAGTTTTCGATTTAATAAATGTTGGTTTACTATATTAAGTACGGAGTTTTTAACGAATAATTTCTTGATTTTTGATGATAACAGAATTGGATATTGTAGATACTATTGTTGTAGACTATCTAAATCATACACATAATACTATAACGTATCAGTCAGTATAGTATTTTTATATTTTTATTTTAAATATGTAAATTTACAATTTATAAAAAATATACAATGCGTACAATAAGTACTTTTGATTGCATGAGTGGAGCAGTGAAGTTGTCCAATGTGGTGGTACTCTAGTTCTAGTACACACAATGAACTTAATAATAATAATAATTAGTAATAATTAAAAAAAAAAATATTTTACATTAAATGGGCATTGATGTATTTAATTAATATAATTAGATAATTCAATGTAGTTTTTATGAGTAGAAAATAAAAATAAATGTCTTTTAAACGGCGAATTTTATTACTCAAAATGAACGACCAATCAATTTTACGTTTCCGTCTATATTTTTGGACATATTGATGGTGAATATTTAATGGTTTACTATAATATGCGCATGATACCTAACAAATTACGTTCAATTGCAAATCAAATTCAATTATACTCAATATCTGTGAATATTTTATTAGGTACATATTATTATTTTAATTACGGGTAGATATTATATTAATATTTTTTAATGAATAGATTAATAAAAAGTTATTTGAAAAAATAAATCTAATACAAGAATACATTTACCTACCTAAATGTATACTAATCTAGTAACTTTTTAAAAATAAATAGTTGTAAGATTTTAATTTTCATAAAGAATGTAATTTTAGTCTGCCAATAATTTAGATTTACCAAAATCGATGCCTAGTTTTATCAGTACTTCATAGGATTTTATAATAGGTACTTTGAACTTTATAAAAAAGGACCATAGTTCCTATAGGTATCGAATAAATTTTAATATGAGTACCCGAGTTAAGTCAAAACTTAGTAACTACCTATTTGGTATAACTTTGTCAGTTTAAGAATTTATCAATAGAATGAATTTTATATAAACTAAAATTAACCAAAATAAAAACATGTATAAAATATAAATCATGCATGAAAAAAAAATTCTGGTTTTTATAAAAATTATACCGTACAATGTTATTTTTATTCTATAGATTAAAATATAGGTAATTTGATATATAAATTTTGAAATTAAAATGAAACCATATCATTTTATCATAGAAAAAAAATTGTGATAAAATAATATGAACGCTTTATTTTTGGACTAACCCGGCTAGAATGTTTTGTTCGTATACAATTTTACGAGAATGTAATTTTGACCTCACGGTGTAAAACTACCAACCGAAGTGTAATTTTTAACAACTTCTCAGATCTCCGTGAAAACGTTGTGATGAGCATTTCAAATGTTCAGTCAACATTTCCACTTAAAAGTGTTTACAACACATATTTTGTTTTCGGACTGTTCGTGAGGAGGAAATCCTATCATGCGTTTAATATGGTAAATCGTTTTAGTGTGTAAAATTCAAGCTTTACCTCGAGGCTGGAAAAAACAAATATATTTTGTTTTCATATTAAAATATGCGTACGATTTGCACAATAATATTTTGAATTAATGTAAGTATTATAATATGTTAGTAATATAATAATATATACCTACTATGTTTATTGATAAATAAAATGCAGTAATGTTTCTTCCAATTGACCGATAATATGGTAATTTTACTAATGATTCAGGGAAATGTGTTCGGAAGAGTGTGGAAAATATAACAAACTACATTTTACAACTACATTTCCAATTTACAGTCCTCTAGTATTTATATTAATATATATAATATATATGCCTACGTATGTTCAGTAAAATGCATCGCATTACATATTAATATAACTTATAGGTATCTAAGTGAATGAATTCTACTTTTATGTATATTAAGAAAAAAGAAATCGACTAACAGAATAAAGATATCAGTTCGATCGGTGAATCTTATGTTGTGTAATGGGAAGCATATTATCTTACTTCATTTTCTCTTGATTATCGCAAGACAGTAAAAGTATACATATTAGTTGTATATTATTATTTTGAATCATAATAGAGCAAAAAATCGGATTTGAAACCAATTCTGATTGGAGCTCATTGCAGTATGTGTTTTTAACACAATAAGCTTACTTTTATGATTTTGTTCACTGTTTTATTTTTGTTTATAGTAGTTTGTTCGAAAATTACCGAACACTTCGAGAAACTACCCGTTCAATAGGTATAATCAATTTCAAACCTACGGAGATGTTCGTGTGAAACTTTTTAAACTCTCTTATTGCTCGGAAGAACAAGATGACAAATAACAAGAAAAAGAGATAAAAAGCACACATCTTAAAATATTTCGATGGCATAATAATATAATAATACATATATATTATATATATATATATATATATATATATATAATTTTCAAACTTAATATAATAGTTATATAAATTCATTGATCTATGATGATCTCAAACGACGGATAACGCGTTTCGCTCAAATCATATTATATAAGATTACACGCAACGGTTAATGTTCGCAATACTATTATAACTCCATACAAGATTCTTATAACCCTGTAACGGTCCACGACTTTAAGTTTGGGGTCGAAGTCAACAGATACTTTGCAGTGTACCTGAAAAGCAATCGAAGGGTAGGATGGACGAAAGTCATGCGCGCGGTAGGGGTCGGATATGCGGTGGTGTAAGTGGCGGGCAGCGGGCGGTCCACTGATTGCGGTGACGGACGCGCGCGGGCGCGACAACAATAACAATTATTAAAGTACGCAGCGGGCGCATATTATTATTATTGTCGTTTCGCTTGACGATGCACGCTTTGTACCCGTCACCAATGTGGTTGTCGACGACTAGCAGACAATATACATTATTTTCGTACACGGTATATTGCAATTACACAAACAGGCGGACTTCAATGTTAAAAGGGTGGAAAGTATATAGGTAACCGCTCTGTTGTGCAGTATAGGCGTCGATTGTACCTCGCCATTGAACGGTAAGTCCTCACCGTCACGTATTTGTGTATAAGGTATTAAATTCAAATTCAGTGATCAATCATATGATCGCATACGGAAAACGAATGTGGTCTGTTAGCCTATACTAAATTAATTTTATGATATACTAATTATTTGCTATTATAGATAGGTATAGGTAATAATGTATTTTACAATATTAGTAATACTGTCAAAACGATTGAATTAGGTATTTTTATCTCGTAACATTGCATTTGAAAATGTAATTTTGTGTACACAATATCCGTTAAAAGTTACAAATAGGTACATACGAAAAATATTTTTAAATCACAATAAATTTAACTGGAATCGTCATTTTTAGCGGCCATCAAAATGAAATGTATTTGGTTATTCAAGTATACTAGAGCAAAGTTAAAAAAAAAAAACAAAATTAAAATTAATGAAAAACTCATTCAGTTCACATGTGTTATATATATATTAAAAAAAATGCCTTGTCTGTAGGCCAGATAAGGTTTGTCCATGGGTCGCTATTTTGTGACCTCTGTAAACCCACAACGTTTACGATATGTCTATTTTAGAATTTGTACCATCTTCATGTAATTTATAGTCTCTACTATCCCAGGACAATACTTATTTCGACTATGACATTTGTTAGGTTATAGATTTTATATTATTTTCTTGCTTTTCATTCGTTATTCAATTTATACAGTATCATAAGCATGACCTACTATAATAATATATAAGAATTCGGCACGACTGCTATAACATGCTCTGCAGTTGCTGTTTGACGGTACCAAACTACCAACATATAGTTAGTATATGTTATTTGTATTATGTATTATTATCGCTATAGGTGTCGTAAAAAAAAATAATTACTTATCAAATCCACACTAGTTTACTAACTAAAAGTTTTGTATAGAAATAGAATAACGTTTAGTAATAATACTTCGTTATACTTTTGTTCTTTCATCTTCCAAACATAAAGTCCCATAAAAAAAAAAAAAAAAAACGAAAATAAAAATATTTATATCCTCATTTTTATATTCATATAGGTACGTTTCATCAGATATTTATTTTCATAATTTTTTAAAAATTAAAAATATTTTTATTTAGTTTTGATTCCAAGTGGCTGTAGTATATATTATATGGTACAAATTCATCACAATTTCTTAGTGCATTGTTCATTTGATATTTATTTTCATATTTTACAGATTATAATTAAGGTTGTTAACAATTAACTATTGTTAATTATTAATAAACGTGAACTAAATACCCAATTTCTTACCTATGTCTAAATTATGCTTAAAATAGGGTACATACTACATAATATGTGATATGACTATATCTCAAGGGAAGATAGGAAATGTGATGTAACCACCACGGTAAGTGTGGTTGGTTGTATATAAGTTATAGGTATATATTATAGTGTCGTGTAGACTATGACACCATAGCAGTAGAATATAATAAAATCCACTAGGTACATCCCATTGACATCATTACAAAAGAATGATGTTTTTGAGTAGTTGACACGTTATTTATTCCTAAGAAATTTTCACTTAAGCTCACATTTTTTAAAATTTCAAATATTAATCAAGATAAATATATAAAAGTGTATATTATTAATAGTTAAATTGTAATCTATAATCTACTTTTATAATATTGTAATATATTTATGATATTTAATGAATTTAACTTTTATGAAAAAGAACAAATAAATAAAGCAAAAAACAAGGGGATGAATATAAAAAAGTTGTAAGCAATTTTATTTATTTTTGAGTTTTAAATAGGTAATTTCTAAAATCAATAATGTATTAGATTACGTATGTATCTATATATTATGTTAGCATATAAAGTTAATTACATTTTAATTTAGAATCCTTGTAAGGTTAAATGAAAACTCGCTGAAGCTTGTTCTATACATAATAATATAATATAATCTAAAATTAAACTAAACATTTTCAAAAAATAAAATAATGATAATTGGAAAATGTTAGCTGAAAAATAATATGATATGATGAAATTCCATAAAATATATTATGTTAAACCTACAATCTACATGGATAATAAAAAAAAAGACTTTAAAAAAATAATTTTTTTATACGTACTGTACTAGTAGTGAATAAAATAAATGAGGGAACGAGTTATTCAGAAATGATATTTTTGGTAGGAACTAGGAACTAAATAAATGTTATAAGTATTACATAGTTAAACTAGAAATTCAAACGTAGTTAGGTATAGTTTAAAACGATCAGTTGTATACCTAATTTACAATTTTTAATATCATTAACACTTTCGAATCACGTTTGTTTTTAAAAGTCGTAGATAAATTTATCTATCAGCTGTCATATAACTAATTATATTATCAAGAGTATTTATATAATTTGAGATAAAATACATTTTAAACATAGCACATATCATATAAACTTCACATTATAATTTATAAAAACGACAAGGTTGATTTTTTTCAAAAACAAAATATAAAAGATCTCAAGAGAAATGTATTTATTTCCAATGTAACATTTATTGTTTACAATGTATCTATGCGTTTACTGAAACCTATTTAAACTTATATAAGTACATGGAAAAAATGCTTTATTCATTCATAATGTATCACAATAATAATTATAAAATAACTCTACAAAGTTATTGAACCATATCAGAATTTATATGTATAGTAGAAGTAGTTGAAAAAAATGTACACTTCAGATACCCATATACCTTATATTTTAATAACATATTTCTGAAATCCTTTATTCTTCTTATATAGAGGGAATTATACTTGAAGTTGTTCCATATACTTAAATGAATAAAGTAAATAGGATTCGAAAGTGATTTGGCCTGAGTGGTTTTACGACTTTGTGTTACATGCTGTATTACATTAGTAAGATGTAACGAGGCCCTTTCGTTGTCATCCATACATACCCATTTGAAGACTTATTTATTTTTTATTGTCGTTTTGGGATTTTGGCCGCTCGTCAGTGATTATTCTTCCATGAAATCGGCTTTAGAGCTTAATGGGAATTTTCAATTATATTACATAATTTTTAATAGTCTTTTGAGGATATTGAGTATTATTTTAGTAAATAACATTTGTATTCAGTTATAAATTTATTGTACTAAATTACAGGATCAATTAATTGCTATCTAATATTAGACAAACTCGTATACTATATCGTCTGTCATATAGTAAATAGTTATTGACTTGACAATATATTTTTCCTTAAAAATGATCTATTCAATTTATTCATTTGTTGTATCGAAAATCTGTAAATGCCTAATATAGATACAATATTAAGTCAGCTTATTATAATTCATTAATATACTATATTATAAGACAATCTATACTTACTTTTATTCATATATATATATTTTTTTTTTTTGCAAAAAGAAAACTAGGAAAGTAAAAGCTAAAAATATAATTTTTTTTTGTAATCCTTTATATGGGTTATATTTCATTTTAATTATTACAAAATCCAAATAATTAAACTATAATTAAATTAATTTATATATTGTATTTAATGTAAGTTCGTAACATTATAATAGTTGTATATTTTGAATGATTTTATTTTTAATCATTTTTATTGTATACTCATTACGACTAAATTTAATAACAATTAAAATTATAATACATCAGACCAATCACGATACAAAATACTATAGTTACTATCTGTTAGTCGGTGTATCCAAATTAGTTCCCGGGTCAAAGAATTTTCATTATTCCTTTCAATTTTATTCAGATTTAAGACTGTCCACGTAATAAATAAATAATATAATAAGAATAAGAATTATGTTATATTTTTTTTTTTAATTAAAAATATAAAATAAATATAAATATAGGTACTTAATATATTTTTAATTCTTCAATTTTTTTTTATGAGTATTATTAAGGTAAACATTTATAATAAACGTTTTTTATAAACTCTAATTTATTTATTTTATTATTTTTATATTTGTCCATTTCTGTTTTTATATAATATTATATTTTTTTATTTTTAAATTTTAAGATTTTGCAGTTTCTTTGTACTTCGCAATTTTACATATATTTCAATTTGGACTTCTTTTAAAACGCAAATGCAATCACTATACGTACACTCTGCGGTTATTACGGTGGATTATTGAATGGGGTACTGTTTAATAAATAATGACTAGATATCCGTCCATATCAATAATATAGCACCGGTTTTATCACGGTTTTTATCTAAATGACAATATTTATTTCATTTTATACATCCGTACTTATAAAGATGGGAAATATGTTACAATAGTATTAAATATTATTATTAAATTGAATTTAGCCTTTTTCGAAGGTTTTTAGCGGAAACCAATTCCAATGTATGCCGCCTACATAAAATATCGGGAACCAATTCGGATGGGTGTTGTCTTGAATGTCGTGAACCAATTCGAATGTCAATTTTCAAGCATGGAAACTAATTCGAATGCAGTCAAGTTAGTTGATAATTGTATTGCGTATCAAACCTCATATATAAGTCTATATATTAAAAAAAAGCATCTTGGTAATTTATATTGAAAAACGCTTTAATTTAAGTAGTAATATTATTTTTTAATTCGTTTTTAACCATCATAATATTTTATGCATAAGTAATTATGGTTTTAATTAATAAATATTCTCAGTACATAATTGTTATGACTTCTGAATAAGAAACCTTTAATGCTTTATATCATTTTATTTTATTAAAACTTAATTTAATTATGTTAACGAATAACATCTATTTAATGCTTAAGTTCCTATTTTAATTTAAACGACTTTGATTACACTGTACTGATGATACTAAAATAATAAATCATTTCCTTTTATGCTTTTGAAGGTATGGTTTCATTCAAAAAGTTTAAATGTACATTTAACTTCAGCATAAATCTGTATTTACTTCAAATGTCTAAAGGTTTAAATATACCCATACGTTAAAAAATATTTAGGCTTTTACTAGACAGTTTACATTGGAATTTAACACAGTCTAGAAACATAACTTCTTATTAATTTGGTAAGTTTTTGTTTATGTGATAAAAGTTTTGAAATAAAGGTTTACTTTTTTTTTATTTCTTTTAAACGTTGTTTTGATATATTTTCATGAAACATTTACTAAAAATTAATTCTATATGCCTTAATTCGGTATATCTTATGATAATTTTCAAGGTAATTATAATCAATATAATTTAATTAGGTAATCATTTCCTATCCATTGAACGAAATTATAGTGTTAAAATTATAATAACAATATATATAGTTACTAAGTTAATTAAAATACAAAATTTTACTACTATTAAATTTAGTTTTTGTTTTAAATCACTTTTTATCAATGTCACAGAAGTTGCTTACTTTTTTTTTATAATTTAACTACTTTAAGAATATTATGTATAGAATTTGTAATTGAATAATTCTTGATTTAATTTTTTAATTTTTTATTACATTACTCTAAAGTTGAAAAAGAAAACGATCTTTTCACTATTTTTTTTTATTTATTCTCAAAAATAACACTGAAGCTCGATAATTATGTTATCAATACATTAATTATTAATTATAATTACCTAATGATTAATGGCAATAAAAATTATTAAATTATGTATAATGTTTATATGAATCAAATAAAACCATTTAACACATTATTATTTATTTTAGATTCTGAGGGAAGTAATAAATAGATTGGCTTTATAATCATGTGGCTTTTTATCACTTTTTGATGTTGTAAAAATATTTTGATTTTAAACTTTAAGGGTGGATTAGGTAGACAATTGGATCCAATTGGTACTTTTAGGAAAAATCTGATATATTAATAAAAAACTAGTTTTTGACAAAAATGTTTCATGTATTTTTTTGAATTTAAAAATAAATAACTGTACTTACCTAGAGAATTCATATTTTCGCTGAATATTCGTATTACAATTCATTTGATATGAAATAATTTTTAAAATATATTTGGTTGTATTTTAGATTCTGAGCGGAGCTATGAATGTATTGATTTTACAATGTTGTGTGTCTTTTTTATGTCTGTGTACACGAGAACGTGTAGAAATAATGCTTCAATTTCAAACTATGGGAATGGTTTCCGATGGCAAAATGAATCGGGAATTTTTACGCAAAACCAGTTTTCAGCCAAATCGATTTTTTTGTATGGTTGTAATTTAAAAGCTAATCACTTTAAATACTTGAAATTTTCACCAAATTTTTATGTTAGTGTTATCTATATACAGTTAAATTTTCTGTATAATAATTTTCTTTGACTTTTTTTAAGTTATTTATAGACCACTGAAATTTTCGTTTTTATGAGAAATATTTTTTGAAGTGTTGATAAAAAATTTTGGATGGCGAAAAAAACTTGAAAATTTTATGCAAGGTTCCTTATGGGTTGTTGTTATTGTAGCTAAAAAAAATTAAAAATCGTTAGTCACAATTTTTTTTATAAGCATTTATAGTTCAAATTTTTACGAAATCTGTCGAAAACGCGAAAATTTGCAAGTAATTTTAAAGTTGAAAAATCATAAAATTTTTTTGTGTTTATAACTAAGGATTGAAAATACAACACTAAGTTTTCCTTCAAGTAGCTATAGAGAAAACTCGAAGCATCATTATTGGAAAAATTTTAAGTGCGTTTGAATTCTAAATTTTTACGAAATTGCTTTACGATAACGATTTATCCTCAAACGATTTTAAATATTTGTTATTACTCAAAAAGTATAAGTCGTAGATACTTGAAAATGTCACCATTTATTGAAATTCGCATTTTCTTTACATGATTTACTTTTCAAAGTATTTTAACTTTTTTTGAGCTATTTATAGACAACTGAAAGTTTCAATTTTTCTAAAATTTTTTTTTTGAAGTGTCGATAAAATTTTTTTGGCCCAATCAAAATACTTGAAAATTTAATACAAAGTTACTCATAAGTTATTCTTATTGTTATTAAAAAGTTATAAAAATACATAGACACAATTTTTTTTTTTATTAGCATTTGAAGTTCAAATATTGACAAAAATTCGTCAAAATCATGAACATTTGCAAATTATTTTGTAGTTATAATTCGTACTAATTTTTGTATAATAGCTAAGAGTTGAAAATTTACTACAAGATTTTTCATAAGTTTAGCTTACATTAATTATAAAAGAACTTACATTTTGGTGTAATCAGGCCATTAAAACATAAATCACCTTTTTCACTAGTCACTGGAAATTATATTTTAGGCTAACAAATCGTCTCCGTTCAGAATCGTTTTCCGTATACAATAATACCTATCATTGGATTCAAATTTAACACACCTATAATGTATAATAATGATCCTTACGGCACCTAATGTACAGCTGAGTGGTACCCACTTACCCACTTTTTGTTTTATTTATTTTTATTTAAAGGTATTTTTATGGGGTGTTGCCACTTGGTGATTTACCATCAAATTTGTTTATTGTATTCACTATTTATTGTACAGATTGTAAATATTCATATTTTAAATTTTATGAATTTTTTATTTTTGTCTTAATTTTGTTTTTGTACAAAACCACTTAATATTATATAATATAAGGTTTCTCATAAGATATTTATGTATATATTAAAAAAATAACAAAAATACTATCACTCTAATTTTTTACTAGTGTTTAAAGTATGTTTTTTTTTTTTTTTATAAAATCACATTTATTGAAATTATTATGTTAATATCCCTAGTTAATAATCGATGTAGTTTAAACTCAGGAAAAAGTTCCGATTAAAATTATAAAATACATAAATTTATATAAGTATTCAATATTTATTATTATATACATAGTTAAAAAATATTTATAAAACTATTTTATTTCAATTTTTTTAGTGTAGTGTGAATTTAAAAATTTTAAATGTCTGAATAATGAATGATAGTATAATTAAAAATAATGTCATATTTATTTTAAGTTCTATGAATTGTTTAAAAATGTTACTTCGTTATATTTTAATTAGTAACAATATCACATTCTTTATTCTAGAAGTTATATTTATGTATAATTTTATCGATGATTTTATGTACATAATAACTAATAACATACTAGAATATATACTTTTTAAAAGGGGCTTACCCTTTATATTAAATACTTTGTTGATAGAATTTAATTATTCCCAATCTCGAATAGTTTTTGTGGACTCATCTCTAGAACTATTAATAAATATTTGTATGATACGTTTTACTTCAAAAAACAGACACATTAAAAACAATCACTTTTTTCCATACCATTTAAAATTTAACAAAAATAATATTACTTCAGGTAATCATACAGTTATCTTAACGACTTTGTGCATGCACACGATGCCCATTTGGATCGTTTATTGTTCATTACCTCTTATTATTTATACACTATTCCTATTCCTATACATACCGAATTTGTTAAATTTCCCTATATAATCTCTCAGCAGACTTGAGTTATAAATTTTATCGTAATATAATAAAAATAAAGTGTATATAAAGTTAAGTTATAGTATAAAACAATTGTGTATGTTCTTTTTTACTACTCTCAATAACAAATATTTTTGTGATTCTCTTGAGTATAACAATAAGTATTTGCGTCTAATAAGTATATTATAAAATTTATATGAATAGTAAATTTTTTATATTACTAGATATACTATGAATATCATAAATTCGTATTAAACAACGTTTTTGGTAAAATTCATTGACATATAAATGTCATAATTATAATTTTTTGAGACTTCGCATATAGGATTTATTAGTGTAGACTGGAGAGCTATTGTTATACATTTTACTTGTCACCATTTTAGCAATATTAAAAATTTACCTGATATACATATATATATATATATATATATAGATCATAATAAATTCATATATTATATGAATGAAGCATATAAAAATATATATTTGCAAAGTATTATTTATATTTTACATGATTTTTTTTTTAGCTTATCCAAATCATTTAATAATAATTTAGAACACAGTAAATAGGTGATTAAAAATAAAATTGTATAAAATGTAATAAATTATGTATAAATAATATATAGTATAGGATACATAAAATAATATAAATTGTGCAATTATTATCTGATTTAGTTTAATATTAAATAGATGCCATTGCTAATTTATATATAGTAGCGTTTTTTTACATTATCTAATAATTATATATGTATATTATTAATATAATTTTTTTGTACTAAAACTATTTTTCCCTCTTTTAGATTTGTTTAATGTTTATATAACATTAAACGAATCCAAGTCATTAATACCAATTATTTTATAAATTAGTCTTAGAAGTTTGAAGTGGAGAATAATCGTTGCTAATTAATATTTATGGTAAACCTCCTAAAATATTTTTTAGACTATTATATATTATTATAACTTAAAATTGTATTTTTAAACTTTTGAGTATATGAACAACTTTTAATGTAATCTACGCCTAGGGAAAGGGCTCTTAAACAATTACTTTTAACTATAGATAACCATAGAATATTGTAAAATTATTTACAAGTTAGCGGTTAGGTATAGTTAGAAGTAAGGCCAGCCAGTAGTTTCCAAACTTTTTTTTACAATAGAACATTATAATCAGTTATTTAAAATCGTGGCACACAAATTTTGAATCATTTATTCAATTGTATAAACGTTGTCTACTTGCCAAGATAAGTACTATAGGACCAGGAAACATATGTTGAGTGTAGACCTCAGTATCTTTCAGTTGTATATGATAAGTATTTAAATAAATTAAGAGAATGTCCTTTATAACTTTTGGATTTCATAGAAGTACAAATAACATATTTTTTTGCAAGTTACTTACATTTTTATAGAATAAACTTACTATAAATCAACAATTATTTTTATGATACGTAAAACATAAATGTTTAATTAATAAATTATCAATCGTCTAAATTTTCACACATCCCGTTTTATAAGGTTTAGTAATATCTGAACTTTTTTAGGTAAACTAACTTTTTACTTATTAAAAGCAGGTATATATTTAGTTATTGTATCATTTCATTGAGAATTTGAATCATTATTTATTGTAATATTTATTTATTATTTTGTAATAATTATTAAAAATATTTTCTAAATGCTATTCAATTGCTGTATATTTCCAATAGTAGGCCACATTTAGTATACAATATACAGAAAATGGGTCTTTGAAATATTGAATGTCATTGGCATTTTTTTTTTTTATTTTTGGTAAAAGAACATCGAACGTGCACAACGATGGGTATAAACGTCCACAAACACCACATGACGTAATTTATGTAGATTCTATACTAACGTTAAAAAAATGTAGAAAAAAGAGATTGAATATAAATTTGCTATAAATATAATATTACAGAGTACGAAGGGAAGGATGTATATGTGAAAACGTTTCTTTCTCTAATGTGTATGTGTGTTTATATTTAAAAAAAAAAACCATAATTTGCATGAACTTTGTTTACTGGTAAAAACTCACATTGCTCTATATCCATAACGGAACATTAAATCAACGATTTAATTTTTAATATTTTTTTACACCAGGGTAAAAAAAATATTTTTTGTTTTATTATTTATTGTGGATGATCTAAAATAACAAAATTATTTATAGCAATCATTATATTAATATGAAATAAGCTTAAAAAAATGACTATACAGAAATAAAATAATACTTCAACTTTAAAAGAGTATTGGAGTTTTATTTTAAGTATTTAGACATTAATCAACATTAATTAGTTACCGAATATAATTACATTATTGTATAAATAGTCTTATATAGGATTTTACAAATAATTTTTCAAAAATGTTTAGTTTTTAAGTAATAGATACGTTAATATACTATTTAAAAATGTCAAATAAGATATATTAAATAAACAAATATAATATCATGCCATGTCATTAATATTGATAGTTGTCGGATAAATTATGAAATTATCAAAGAATGGGTTTGCGTGGAAAAGAATTAAGAAGGCTTGCAGTTATTGATAAAAATAATCAAATTTTCATAGAAACAAAAAATAACTTTGACTATCCAACATCAATTTTATTGTTTCAGTATCGCATTTGCAAAAAAAGTTATTCAATTCTAAAAAATAAAAAAATATGAAAATAATGTATTTTAAAACAATAAAAACTTTTTGTTTTAGCAATATTGAAAAATAAAAACGATATTACATGGTGAAAGTTTTTTCTTTATATTAAAGGTAAAAATTTTATTTTTAAGTAACCCATGTGGTTAATATTGCCCTTGACCACGTGAATAATTTTTCAACAATCAGTTTATAAAAATGTGATATCTTTGCATAAGAATTAAGATTATTTTTATAAGAGCATTTAATAACAAATATAGGATTTTTAATTTAAATATAAAATATAAGTTTAATAATAATGATTACATTTTTATGTACCTACTTGCAAGATGTATATCAATATTTAAATTATGTTGATATTATTTTATATTATTGAATTTTAATATTAAATTGATGATTGAATAGATTAACTTGAATATTGTCCATTGAAATACTCTAGAATATTATTTATTAAATCAACACAAGTCTAAATCTGTTAATATTTTGTTCAGAATAATATAAATATTTAGAGTTAAAAATAATGAGATAAATATAAAATATATGTACATTTATTAAAATTAGTTAATTGTAATATTAATATTACCAATATTTACATTATATAAACCATAAAAAGTTTTGTATTTTATAGAACATTTAAAATATAAACGATTTTACATTTGTGCATTGCTCAACCAACAAATGATCAATAGAAATTAGTGTATATTGCATAAATGTGTAATGTTATCATCATTTTATAAATATAAATTAATATCATGAAAGATTATGTAATAATAATTTGGGAATATTGGGGGGAAAGTGAGTCCACTTTTTAGCGTTTATTGAGCAAAGACTTCATTAAAATTTACTATTATTTCAATTATTTCATTGTCAACTTTACTTTTTTTACAGTTATTTATTTCAATTTTTGTTTGTCTATTATTAGTTTTAATATAATAGGTTTGGTTTAACCATTTTGAATTGCAATAGATTGATTTGATATATACAATTCATTTTAATTAACTATGTATACGTTATGTCTAGTTTCTATGTAAGTAATACTATTATTCATACACAACATAATATTTGTTTCTCGTTAACTTAGTACCTACTTAATCATTTTAGATATTCTATTTGTAATCTTGTCAAGAATTGTATTTATATTTTTTCACGTTGATTTTTTGATGATGAGATGAAACATGAAAGTGGAAAAAATTATTCTGAAAGTATCTGGTGAAAAACACCGGATGATTATTGCTTTTTTTCAGCATCAGACGAATACTTAATGTGGAATTTCATGAAGAACAATTTAGAAAATTAAACAAAACGCAATAAAAAGGTATTAATGTAAGTCGGTCGAATCTTTTGTTCTATAATTATTCCAGCTACTTATTAATGGTTTTTTTAAACGTTGCTATTAAAGTATGACAAAGGAAATTCACCCGTGAAAACTGCCCGAACTTTAATAATTTCTGAGTCACAACACCGACACCCTTGCCCGTTCCTATGTCCATGTCTAAACGAACAGACCAAAACTAATCTACGGAAGCTCCCTTGTTTTAGAGACAACTCTGGCAGTCGAGGATTTACATAACGTTTCGTATTAGTTTTGAAAGCTGTGCCGATGGCGAGATGAGCCCAAAATATTGTGGACAACAATATTCCAACCTAACTCACGGTAAACTAATATACGAATTTTACCGAAAAATATATCGCGGAATCACGTAGCTATTTGAAGCCAACACGCCGAAATCGTAGGTACGTTCTCCGCTTTCAAAAACACAGTATCGTACTTATAGTAAACACGTAGGTATTGTTGTTATAAAGGCAATAAGTGTATTTTATTTGCTAATAAATCCAATGTCACTTAATACGTAGGTATATAATAATAGTAATCCACAGGAACACGTAACTCCAATTCATTTTTTTCCTACGTTTTCTACCCTTATTTCGCCAGTTTACTTTTTGTGGCAAAAACAATTTCACGATTATTAGTGTTTTGTTGAAAAGTTATTTTTTTCTTATGATAATATTAGTTACGAGCTTGCTAGAGCACCATGATAATACATTTTATGATATTATCTATAATTAATGCCTTGTCTAACATAATCAGATCCCAATGCCAAAAAACATTTTTATGACCCTCATCTCATCTTTCTATCAAATATGTACAATGTAAATCCTATAGATATAAGGAGATAACATAAGATTAGGGGAGAGCGATTCCTTAGATTTACCTTTTTTTGCACATTAAACATTTTGTCGGTATGTATGAAAAATTCTAAGACAGATATCTAGACAAGGAAAAAGTATTTTTTGAATATATTTTGTGTAGTATATTGAGAAAAGCAGAAGTAATAATTATTATACATTTTATGCTACTCGCCAGGTTGAATTCAGAAATTTATCAAATCTGTATTATATTACATAATAATTAATAATTATATATTATTATTAAATATTATATATATAATAATATTATATAATCAATATAATATAAGGTACTTTTATAGTTCTATAGAACTATATTATAAGTATACGTTAGTAATATAATGAACATTTTTGACAAAAAGTGTTGATAGACATGATTATAATAAAAAGGTCTTATTTATTTATAAATCCAGTTGTTTCAAATAATTTTCAATGAAAAATTATTAGGTTACCCATGTAACTTCTGTATTAACACAATATGATGTGAACACTATCACAGATTGGGTTAAACTTAAAAATAAAGTTGAACAACTCCTTCCAGTTTCAATTCATTTGTATTATTAAATTAATTAGGTATGTCAATTAATAATAATAGTATGGTATATTATTGTTATCGACGATCAAAAACGTCATTGTTTTGGAGAAAAAATAAATACCAACATTAAAACTAAACAAAAATAAAAACCAACTATATCTTTATACCCTTGAGACAGTAAACGATCGCTTACAATAGATTTCAAAACGTTATCTCATCACTAGTCAGAATTACCACTATATTAGTCAACCGGTAGTTGACACTGGCAATTGGGGTAATATTATTGATATAGAGACCGTAAACCTAGCGTTGAAAGTGAAAAAAAATATGAATTAATTTATGATTAATTTTTAGCTATATTGCTTGGATTAAAAAAAGCTTTTGGGCGCCTCAGTGGTTAAGGGTATCAAACACACACCTCTCACGCCCCCAAGGCACGTCACTGTCTATAATCTATATAATACCTTTCTAATAATAATAATGTTGAAAAATTGTAATTAACAATAAAAAAATTACAAGTGGCCAGTATCTCTTTTATACTGTTAAGTAATAATAATATAGTAATGACATGTTTCCTATAAAACCATTTGGCTTGGTAAAGAACCATTAAGTTTATACTGCCGTAGTTGCGTTGCCAAATTTTCACTGAGACAGATGATAAATTTGTCTGGTAAGTAGCTATGTTTCTTTTATTATTATTATTTTAATACAAATTACTCATTTAACATTAGGTATTTAAGTAGTTGTTGGTTTGATACGCCGTTAAAATATAATATTATAAACTGTAGAACAATTACATTTTTAGATATTATTTTTTTGTTTTTACAATGATATTTAAAAATAGAGCTGATTATATTGAATGCATAAAGTACGTCTACATAGTGTAAGGCTTATCTTATTAGTACATCGAGTTAAGAAACTATATAACGGTACTCAATAATTTATTATTTTTATTATTGGCAATTAACAGAAACTTAAAACTGTTGGCAGGAGGATGGTTGGAGATATACGAGAATTAAAAATTTATTACGTCATAGCAGTTAGTATTAAATACTTACACGAGGGATTTATAAATTAATAATAAAAATTAGTCGCTATGACCGTATGCACATTATCGAGATCTAATATTGATCATTGTATTGTTTTTACTATAATTAATTATGACTTATGAGAGATAAATTATGGAAAATTTATACGCTTAAGGTTACCACCTGAACGAGTGACTATCATCTACTAGAAGAGAGATTCAATATAATATTATTATATAAAAGAGTCTATTTTAAAATGTATTTTTTATTAAGTATGGTGAGTACTTTCACATCAGTTGAGTTAACAATTTATTATTTTTTGGCTCATAGAAATGATGTCTCTGCATTATTTTTTAACTAGTTCGATTACATTTATTTCAACTCTGATTTAGAAGTATTTCATTGTCTACTATTAATTAAACTTCAAGTCATTCTTTTATTGTTCGGTTGATCGATGCAATACAAACTTTTTTTCTAACTGCTGTCTAGTATTTAGAATAATAAATAAATCAATATTATGTTTATTGTTTTTTAAAGTAAACTATAGTGTTCTTAGAAAGTTAATATACAACATATTTAATTTACGAGTGAATGCAAAACAATTTAGAAATCTTTTCCAAATGAATTATATTTAACGTATGTAATAATTAAAGTGATTTGGAATGCAATTAACATTAATAATAAATATGCAAAGTGATAATACTTTTTATGTCTTATTATACGTCATAATCTTTCAAAGCTCTAAATATTTTTTTATTATAGTTCTATTTTTTTTACTACTATATTTTATTGTATAATTTGTTCGAAGATTAATTAAATAGCTCTATAAATATGCTTGTCGGATACGACATCAACCTTTTATTTTAATACTCGATTGTACTTGACTTTGCTTTTGATTATTATTATATTTCAAAAATCATGGACTATGTATTAATTTATAATATAAAAGTATTTATTTATGTTAATAAAATAAAAAATAATCAATATTATTTGAAAATTTCATTTTAAATGGTATTTAATACATTTTTTATTATTTATTTATCATGGATATCTTGTTACAGATTACTGAGAATCACTGAAAAATGTATATGGAGGTAATGAACATTGCTTTTATTAATATTTGTATTAAGGCTTATGCAATAACTTTTCAGATTTAATTTCTGCTTGAACGATTATATTTATAATTCAAATATAAGTTAAGTAATAATTTAGTAATATTCTAACTTATATAATATGTGATGTGATAAAAATTACTCGGAAAACTGTATCCGATAACTAATCGTCATGGCCCGTCAACAGCACCCGTGACAGAAATACTCATCATTAAATCCGTACGTTCTATTTACTGTAGGGTATCGTTGTAAAGTGATTTACAGTCAAAGTAATATATTAATATGTTTGTGCGGAAATTAAAATTCTCACTGTGAAAAATTTTACGATACAAAGTTACCTAATAAATAAATAAAATACCTATAAATAATGATTTTTTTATTAAGTATAATAACTAATTTTAAATTTAATTGCTCAATGTGATTCAGTTAATTATTTACTTAATTTTATTTTATATTAATTTATTTCTAAAAGTTATTCTATTTGTTAGTCAATAGTCTTAAATAACATGTATAGTGTTTAAAATAAATTAAATATGATAATAAACTATATATGTACTCACGTAGAACCTAAACATATTGCAATTTGCAAGTCAACACAATTATTGTGAAATTTACTAAAATAATCTTTATAAGATCTTAGTATCGTACATGTTCGTACCTAATAGTGGAATAATTCAAATATTATGTGTTTTATAGAAAAATAAAATATGGCATTATCCTACACTATCGGCTATTATCCCACTTTAAAAGGCTTATAACAAATACATTAGTTTTAATATGAATGAAAGTATGATGAAAACTTATAAACGGTTTCAAAAAGAATGCTTTGAAATTCTCTACAAAGCTAAGTGCTTATATCCATTTAGAGTCTAAACGGTTTTATAATTATTATTGTAAATGTTTTACTGGTTTGTCGAGAACACATCAAAGTCGTTTCTAAAAGAGACACGAAAAAAAAAAAACTAACATTTAAAAATATGCCATTATATTGTATTTCAGCTTGTCGAAATCTGTAAATACATAGGTCCAATGGTACGTATTAAAATCGATTAACTTTATGACATATTTCCCGTGAGACTTTCTGTATATGGTTCTTTTGTATGTACAATATACGATAGTCAATAGAAGTTTGGGGATGTACAAGAGAGGAAAATGTAATTAATGTATTGTATCATTTGTACGTTATGACCAAAAATCAAAAATGTGAGTTAGCAAGGTTAATAGATTCACGAACATAATGATATGTTAAACATTAAAATAATTAAGTAACACAAATTTATCTTCAATTTATTTCATATAAATTTATGTAATTGGTGTGATAACAATAATGTCCAACATAATAAATACATATATATAATAAAATATAATGTACATATATATCTATATCTATTATGTTTTATATAAATACTAAGATGGTTATTTTAAAAGTAAACCCTCATGGTATTGTAATATAGGATTTTTTTTTTTTTTAAGACATTATTGTATATTTTTATATTATTAAGTACAAGAGTAGGTACTTTAATAAATATTTAAATTTAAATGAGCAGAGTAATGGATCAATATTTTTATGGCCCTTCTTGTTACTCTTCTCTATTTTATATAAACTTAAAATATTTACAGCTGATTAATAGCGCATTCGTTCAAAATTCAATATTAAATTTCGAACAAAGCGATGAACGTATTGATTTTACAATAATATGCATTTTTACTTTATTTTTTATTTTTGTTAAGGACATCCATATTGGGGTAGTAAAAATTCACTGACTTTTAATTTTGAGTGTAGATTTTTTTAGAAAATAAGACCTAAATATTACTTTGATTACCTACTGAAAAAAACCGAAATAGCTGATGTAGTTGGAGTTTATTGCTAATTTAAGCCTTTTAATAACTGAATAATTGATGGAGAAATTCCGGTGTTATGATAATATTCAAAGTTGGACTTGAGTCATAATTATACACTGACAGAAATTTGAAGTAAAAAAAAAAAAAATAAATAATAATAATAATTACAGCTATGTTGGTAATGTCTTTCTAGAAGCTTCTTTTAGAAGTTAAATATATACAATATTTAATATTATGAATAATGTGTTGTCTTAGAATGCTGTTATCATGACGACTACAATATTATATCATTCGTCGTGATATTTATTTTATCTTTGATTATTCTCTCGTTATCTGTCTTGGTGCACTATAAGTGTAAAAATCAGAAAATAATTTTTTTTTACTGAAGAATATATAGGTTATAAAAATTACTCGTCAATATAATACGATTTTCGTATTTTTTAGCCTAATTTCTGATAACAGTACAAATTATAGTGTCCCGATTTTTTGCCGGGAACAACTGGTTGGCCCATTTAAAACGGGACATATAGAATATAGATACTTACTACATGTATACTTAACTGAACGTTACTTAGTTTATAATCTTATCGATTTAGTAACTATAATATATACTGAATAACAGACGATAAATACATATCAGCGTTTATTTTAGTGTATTATAACATTGAAAGTTTGTATATTTGTCGCTCATTGCGTGATATATTAAATATGATAAAGTCTATACAAAGGTCATTTTGCTGGCAATTTTAGTCTATAATTTATTATCGATAATATAAAAAAAAAACGATTGTGCTTAGAAAATATGTTTTTACTGAAACATTGCCAACAGAACACCGGTTAGGCAGCTAAGAGAAAAAGATATAAACGTCAAACGCACAATAACGATCATGGCATTTTCGTAATCATTCTGTATAAAAGTACAAAAATGCTAAAATTTTCAGTTGGAATTGTTTCAATTGTTTGTAATTTAAAACCCATTTGTATGGTAACTTCGAAGAAAAATGTAATGTAACAATTTTGATTTTAAATATATCTATAATGTTATATAAAAGACATATTAAATTTCCAACTAAGATAATTTTGGTCGACACAATATTTTAATATATATTTAAGGATGAATGACGAAAATTTAACCAATTATTATTAAATGTTAAGTTCACTAAAATGTATTTATAATTATTTGTGATACTCGTTTGTATTTAAAAATGTATAGTAAATGTTTCATTAAAATGGAATAGGTAAATATACGAATAAATTTAAATAAAAAATGTACATGTGAATTTTGTTGTTATAGTGTTACAACTATAATGAATTCTTCTATAAAATATCAGTTGATTTATCATTCAATAATCAAAAAAATATACATTTATTTTAGTTACATTGTTTATTATGTTAGTTAAAATATATTATTATTAAACTGATGTTACCTATACTGTGTTGTAAGTGATTTATGTGTGCTCCTAAAAAAATAAAATAAAAATTTCATTTAATTTAAGTTCCAATTGACTATCACAAATATTTATTAATGTTTAGCTATTTTACGAGGAGGTGAAATTTTTGGATCTTATATGAAGGTGAAAAGTTTTTTTTTTTATTTACAATAAGAAACTTATTAAGCTTGCGTCTAGTAAAGGAGCATCCATTTTTCGGTCGTAAAAATCTCAGGTCCAGTATACGTTGCTACGGCAGTAACTGTAATAATAGTTTATTTTTATGGCTGCAATATTTTCGCGAACGTGACGAAAACTCATTGGATCTCCATTGGTAAAAGGATGGTAAGGTTTTTTCACCGTTTTTCTTCGGCCATTTAAGATGCAACAACCGGATAATTCTGATATAATATCACGTCATCATCATTTTTTTTTTTTTTTTAATTTATTTTATCCGAAAATAATTAATAAAATACTGCAGGTGTAAAACAGAAGCTTATTTTTATGAGTAAAGGAAGGAAAAATGAATAAATAGGTTAAATGTTTTTGCAGTTATATTTTAAACAACTCAACCAATTTTTGCTATATTTGCGATAAGCCAATAAATCAGCTTGTATTTCTTTTTATGATTTAAATTTTTTTGCGCATTTATTTATTTTTTTTTTTTTTCATAAAAAAAAAAACAATGGTATATTTACAATTTGTATACTTAACAATATAACAAGCACACTGGATAATGGTAAAATAGGCGTGGCAGTATGATATGAGATGACGTCAATTGATAATATACTTCAATACTACGTATTTAAAAATGTATTCTCAGTTTTATAGTTTTACAGCTAATACAGAATATGAGGAATATCAAATAATTAAAGTTGAAATTATATCAGTTAAATTAAATTAGCATGATGAAAGCCAGGAAAATTATTGAATATTGGTAATAAAAACATCAATAACCACAGGAGGAAAAATATAATTCATATATTTTCTACTATTGATAATTATATAATCCATAGTTATGTGTTCTCTTTTAGATTGTGAGCGGAGTTTATTCTACGAGATAATTCTTTGTAAGTAGTTTATACTTAAACCATACCATAAAATCTAATAAATATATAAAATCAATAAGTTTTAATTTGAAATTTGGACGAAATTACTTATTTAAAGAAAAATAATAATGTTAATATTTTGTTAATATTATTCGTATATTATTATTAATATACGTAAAAAAGGTATTGATTTCATTTAAGATACTATTATCTATTTATACCATTGATTTATCTTTAATGTTATTAGATTTTGAGTTATACAAGTACATATAATATGTTATAAATATTTATAATAAATTATAATGTATTATATTCTATATTCTATATTATATCGAATAATTTAATTAAATAATATAAAATATAATATTGTACATTATCATATATTTAGTTGTCCTGGTTGAGTTTTCGGTAACTTAAGCTTTCAAGTAATTACAATTGCCCTATTATGTAAACAGGAAATTACTAAATTTCACAAAATTAACATACTATTGGTAAGTTATTAGACATTATACTGTCGTAATGAACGTACATCAATAGTATACGTAGGTAATTTCGCGTGCGTTGTTGATGTATTTTGGACATTGACGAGCAGATTAAAGGGACCAGGTCATTTGTGTAATTGCATTAATTTATGAATACTTAGTAAGTACCAAACTCTAGTAATTGCTCGGGGTTATTTCTGTTACATGCGTCGAAGCATTGATTACCATCATTACTAAGGTGTTGTCCGGAAACTATTTGCTAGTTAAACTTAACGTATAGCTGTATAGGCTAAAGACTTTTGAGGCCGAGACAATGATAGATTTATCATTTTTTCAATCACTTTAAAATTTCACATATTATACTTGTACTTGCCGAATACTTCTTGTAAATTATAATACTCTGAGATACTTGACTATAAAATATCGCATAATATTAATAAAATAAAAAGAGCATCCTTGAGATTAAACTAAAGAAATTGGTAATAAAATTTAACAATTTTTAACACAAATTATTTTTTACGTGAATCTTAAGAAATTTAGATACTTTGGAGTTACCATAAGTCACTATTTTATTTGTAATTTGATTGAAGCTATACATGCCTAACTTAACAACATTACAGATTTCTATATTTATTATTTATATTATACAACAACTATGCAGTAGACAAAGAAAATAATACATAGAAAAATACAATAAATTCTAATTAGCTTATAACATATACGTATATAATATAATATTGATAAAGATTAGAAATCGAAATATTGCCAATATTCAATAATGTAAATACTATGCAGAGATATGATTTTAAACCGAAGATAGTAGATAGATATTGTATAAAATATTAATACTAGACTGAAATGTGTGATGAGAATAGTTTAACATCATTTATTAGTCTAGCTGTTTTAAAGACTATTTCATATCTGGTAGAAGTCAAGCGAAACTTGAAGCAAATCTATTGTCGAACAAAAGGGCTTTATGGTTATGCAGATGTTCTTTGGATAATTTACTATAGGAAGATATGTAAAAAGTTTTCGTGCACTGCGAAAATAAAATCGATTTTGCATATAATATATTCGGACGATTCGAGTCCGATAGTCGAAAACTTTTATTAAAGACCAGAACTTCTATCCTGACTCATTACTATGGATAGCTGTCGAACCGAAGAAAAATTCCTGTCTGTAAATATGCATATTTATTTTATTTTCCTAGATGATTTCGTCGTGTCATATAAAAGTTTGATGGAACTGGCCAACGTATTTTTGTATAAATATATAATTATTTTTGTTTTTCCCCATTAAGTTACTATAGATGATTAATATTAACTATTAAGCGAGTATCTGGTGCTCTCGCAATATTGATCGAATACATTACATAAAATATTAATTCGAGATTATTAACTTCCGAGGTATTATCTATATTTTTTTAGTAATTGATTGTTGATTGTATTAAAATTACAACTTTGAAATTACATTACCTTGTTATTTTTATTAATAAAACATTTTTAAGTATTGTTTCGATTATAAAATCGTAATTAATTCACAGTTAAATTATATTTCATATAGTATTAAAACACAATATAAATACATTTTTAAGTACTTACTGTATTTTATTTGATTGAATAATAAAGTATTACGTATGTCGTAAATATATTTTATTTGTAATTAAATCTATTCAATAGAAGCTCTAGTAGATTTAGGATTTTAGTATTCACATTTAATATAGATAAATAACACGATTTTATTATTATAATAATTGTGATAATATTGGAATAACACTCAGTAAATGTTAGTAAATGTTAATGTTAATAAATGCAATTTACTAATGCTTTGTATCATGGACGTGATATGATTTTTTGTGAGTTATTGACTTTAATTATGCATGGGAAGGCTCTGATTATATAATACAATAATTGACGTTAAATTATATTCATATCTATAATCCGTACAACAATCTAAATTTATATCCTAATGAGTAATAGTATATGTGGAAGGTTAATAGAAAAGTATATTAATTTGTTCATACGTATCTCTACGGTGTTAGAAAACTGATTCTAATTTTATATTTCAAAACAAGATCGGAATAATTATTCGGATAATAGTTAAAATAAAGTCCGAAAAGTTTGTAAAAACAAAAATATAAGAAGTCTATACAAGTATAATTCCAGTTTAAATATAATTAGTATGTTGGTATACGGATATTTATTGGTATTATAAATACTTCGTATTTAAGTATTATTACTAATACTAAATAGGTATTGATATATCTTTTAAGTGAATGTTACTGAATTTATTTTCAAATGATGTATAAAAAGCGATATACACACACACAGCTACTTAAAATACCAGTTCTGACATCTACCTACCTATTTTATAAAAAATAAAACAAACCGATAAACATGGACATAAACTAAATCCGACATAATGAGATGAAAATAAAACGAATTGTGGAAAACATTAAGGCGACTTAACTGAATCCTAATACGCAACAATTTTTCTATAGCGTAAAAAAATATGTGAGGCATTAGTTTGGTTATGTTCAAGAAAGTTTTGAATTTGTGTCCTAAAAATATTTTGGACAATGATTTAATTATTAATATAGAACCGGGAAAATCCATTATAAGACATTGAATGTTTTTTTTTAATTTGTAGGGTACGATATGCATAATATAATATATTGTACAAATGAAATGTAACTCAAAAATACAAATTCCATAGGTAATTTGTGTAATAGGTTATATTATATTTTGTATACTTTTGTTGCTGTAGTTTTTTACTAAAGATAATTTATCTGCACAAAGAGATATAGATAATTGTTTTAATATTATTATCTTTCTTACACCAATATATTCTACTTTAAAAAACTGTCCATCCAAGAATATGAAAATCCATCCATCCATGAACGTGTAGTTTTAGTAAGAATATAATCTTATAAATAAATATTATGGATAGAATTATGTTTGTTTAACTTGGATAGTATGTTGGAGGTATAATTACAAAAATATTGAAATATATTAAATTTATAATTAACTCTTTAGATTTTAATAATTAGTAAATAATAATTTGTATATAGTTTTGTTTGACTGGTGGACTCTACAAATATGTTAAATATTATTAAATGTCATAATAATTAAAAACATTTTAATTATTAAAAACATATCATAATAATATTTGAATAATAACATAATAGTAATTTTAAAGTTACACAATTTTTTTTTTGTATTTTAGTACCTATATTTTTAGGTTTGTGAACGACGTAAGTACTGCTATATACTCATACGTATATAATATGTTTCCATATTGTATTATTATGTTAATTAGTATTAGATAATTAATAATAGTTATTTTATTAGATACTATACCTACTATACTTGACATAAAATTAAAAGCTATACATATTTATATTTTTACACACTTTTTAACGAATATTGTGTAGAATAAATATTGATTTTACTGAAAGAAATTCAGAATTTAGTCAAAACAAAAATTATATTATGAGAATATTGTCTAAATTATTCGGTAGTTTTAAGTCAATAGCGACAGAATTATTAAGACTGTTTTTAAAAATTTTACTATATTTATAAATAATTATTCTAATATAAGTAGGTATATAAATTATGGTACAGTAGTTTTTAATTTCGCTCTTTTCTCTTTACTATTTGTTATAGATATTGAAATTTGTATGTGTATAATATATTATGATACTCACTTTGAAATTTAAAATTAACTATTAATTAGTTACTGAGTGATTTTTAAAGTGTTTGACAGTTAAATTTGTTGAAAAATTATGTGTTGCAGTAGCAGGTTTTATCTTTTATAACGAAGAATGATTAGTTGTATAAATTATCCTCGCTGCTTCACTGTACCTATAATATAATATACCTTGGGTTGTCGACATTAATTGTTATGTGTGCTCGTTACTTACTCACACCTTGATGATATTCATTACTATCCGACTGAACTCGTGGAATATTCGTATTAAACGAGTCCAGTTCGTCCTGGGCCCGGAATAGCGGGATGAGCATATAATAAGAATGGTAAAAAAAAACTGGATTGTAAATGACGGCGCCTTAGGGTGATGTAAATTCCAAACACAATTAATTATGCTCCGTTAATCCTGCAGGGCACATCGCTTAGCCCATATTTCACTCACTGAGGTGGGATTTTAAGCTCGCCGGGTGTTGCATAGTAGTAGTATTAGTTGTAGTAGTGGTAGTAGAAATAGAATTCTGTTGGTCAAGATTACCACGACGTTTCCCACTCTTTATATATCCATTAAAAATTGTACCCTGACTTTAAACAAAAACTTCTGCACTTGTCTTTGGAGATTCCAAAACTGACGTGAACAAATAGTACTCGTTAACTCCTCATTCTTATTGTAGTGAAGATTTTCGCGTCATGAATGATAACCGTTGGCGGTTTCTTCGCCGTCGTCCCTAAAAAAAACTGTTGGTGGGATATGGTCAGCCAAATTTAACTCTACGAACATTTGGTTTTAGGTTGAACTCTTTTTTATATATATATTGTATACACTTTATTATTCTTCGCGAAAACCAAGATTACTATCTCAATCTGTCGTTCATTCTACCGTCCTTGACGTATGACCGTTAGGTATCCGAACAAAGATCAATTGGATTAGAGACAAACATCCATTTTAAACTGTCGTAGTTATCGTACAAAGCTTTGTTTGAGATCCTACAGTTAGTTTTTTATGCGATTTAAAGAGTAAATAATTAATATCATTAAGACACAATTTTAGAAGAATTTTTCGTTTTATGAAGGTTAAGGTGGGCTATAAGGTTGTTAGGTTAACCACCATTAAGTTACAATTGATAATTAATTTTTGCAGTTAAATATTAGCATAATACTGAGTACTTTTAATATGAGAATATGTAAAATTGATTTTAAAACTAATAATCTTAATAAAATTAAAGTGTTTAGTGAAGGAATTAGTGTTATTGTTTTAAAATGATTGGTTTTTTTTTTTTTATTCAAAACCTATTTCATTGAGTGATTACTACTTATATTTTAATTTCAAAAAGTGTTATAAAAGTCCTAATCAAACCATTATTTAGAGAAGAGATAAATCTTTATTTGGTACTATTTGGTACCTACATTGAACTCATTTCATTAATAATTTTTAAAAGTCCAAGTAAAAGTCACGATTATTATACAAAAACAAAAAAAATATATATATTGAAAATAACATAGAAATTATGGTCTTAACTGGATTTTGTTTATAATTAAGTTAAGTAAGCAATTATTTAACTTTAAATTATACAGTAGTAAAATAAGCAAAGTACAACAAGTAGGTCGTCAATATTCTTGGTATACTGTATTATTTTTAGTTTATTTAAATTGTATCATATTAAATATTAGTGATCTGTAGTATGTAGGTTTTTGTAAGGAAATCTCATATATTACCTACAGTATTTAATTATGTATACCACATTTTTAAATTATTATATATAATATAAAAAATACAAATGATGGCATTATTAGTCATTCACTAAAAAAATGTTACCTATATTAATAATAATAATAGTGATAGTACTGTAATGTTATAATCTAAAACTAAATCATTTGTTTAAGTAGATGGCTTTATACATTAGATACACTTTAAATATATATATTTTTTGTTTATTTTTGTGTTCATATTTTGATTAACAATTTGTGTTTTCATGAATAAAAAAAAACGTGTTAGCAACACGTAATTTATGTAACATTACTAATAAATATAACTTTATTTACTCAAGTTAATAACTCTTTAAATGCAAAATATTATAATTTGATTCTTATATAATATTTTAAGTTTTATTTTATTGACTTGAGATTCTACGGAGATGCATGAATTGATTTTACTAGGCTTATTTTATATCTGTCTACACGTTTTATAGCATAAAACAGTTTGTTATTACGATTTAATTTAATTTAATGTAATTCAGGTATTATTAATTGTAAGGAATTAAAATTTTTTAACACTACCTACATATCTTTATATTTTCATATACATTGCAATTTTTACTTTTTTTTAAAACTAATTTTAAGTTATTTATATCATGAATACATATTCCCATCGTTGTAGCATACATCAATTCTGACAAAAATTAAATAATTATATAAATACTTTGTAATATAATAAATGCGATTTTTTGACAAAAATAAGTTGAAACACAAACCCACTTTATTTTCAGTAGAAAAACAAATCACTAATAGCAAAAAAAATTATATGGGTATAACTATATGCATCTACTTAGAATAGCAATTCGTATAAACTGATTTATTATTGAATTAAAATTCAAATATATATTAATATATCAAACTCCATTACAACTTAGCAGTACTCAAGTACTAAATGACGAGGTAAACTCGAAACAAATTATACAGCATAGCGAGTTTAATGTTTTTAATATTAAAGTTGTTAATGCAATATTTAAAAAATCATAACTTTATTAAAATTTATATACATTATATTACCAGGCTTAATTATAATTTAAGAATTAATAAATAATTAATATTTCAAAAGATCTTAAGAAAAAAAAAACATGATAATGTAAATAATATTTAATCATAAAACATTGATGTATTTTTAATAGTTAACTTGTTTTGATTACTAAACTAAACTTTTGAAATGAAAAAGCTATTACTTTTTATTTTTGAAACTTATACATACCGCCTACATTGCAACGTATGAACCAATGAATGATGTGCATAAGAAAATAATAAATATGCATACTAGTTAATGTATAATATGAAAAGTCTAAATCTCGCTATAAGAGAAGTCATGCATAAAATGAATACTTTTTCCACTTTTTCTAATACGATGCCATTAAAATGAAAAATAAAAGATGAATGAAACTTAAGATTAGTAGGTACTTATTTCATACGTAGAAATATTGTATGACAAAATAGTGATTTTAATAATTGTTTGATAAATATAATAGTAGGGATGATAAGATAATATCAAAAATATGTAAAAAAAAAAATATTAAAGTTTTTTAAATGTCGTCGAGCGTTGTTAAATAAAAGAATTATTTTATATAACGTGTGTGAAATCTATATAAATTTTAAAAAAATAATTAAAATACTATATTTTAAATTTTACTGTAAAATATGTACATCAATTATAACGTTTAAGATGCGATGTATGAAAAACTCTATATACTAATTTTGTTTTCTTAAATAATTGAGTTATTTATTAAAGAAACATAATATGTAGTTAAAGTGAAAAGACTAATTTGATACATGTGTCAATGTTGAATAAAAATAGAGAATTATAAGTACCTATTTATTTTCTACACTTTCAAAAAATTGAAATTTTATTTTTTATGCCGTTAATTTAAATGACTACCTATTCTAAATCTACTCAAATTATCTTATACTTTGTTCTTAATATTACTTCATTGATTTTAGATTGAGCTATTGTTTTCTTAGATATTAAAAATTAAAATTAATAAAGTTATTTTTTAAGTTTATGATTCAAGTGGTCGCGGTATATATTAGCTATATTTCTAATCTATATTTCCCTTATTAGGTGATTCATACTACGGATATTATTAACTGATATAATAATTTACAGTACAAGTTTGTGTACCTATAGATTGTTTTCTCTATTATATTAATAAAAACGTTTTATCATCGATTTTAAATAACTTATGTACCTAATTAATAATAAAACTTAATATCATTTAAATATTTATATTTTTATTACAAAATATGCTGATTTTGTACAACTTGAATTATTTGCTAAATTAATACATATTAACCACGTCATCTTAAATAATTAAGAATAGTATTTAGTAGTTATTATGGTTTAAAATATAACTTATATTTGTTTTCGAACAATTAATATACCATAAAATTAACAGTTATAGATTTTATACATTTTTGTTACAAGTCCATTCATTATTCATTATGCTATTATATTAGTAATTTTAAATAACTTACCAAATATTATGAACTGATTTTATCTAATTTCTGTTCACCAATAATCTTTGCATAACTGTGAAAATATAAAATGAATTCATATAAATAACAATTATTGCATTCAAATAATACTTAAATTGGTAATGTATACATTTTTAATTTAATTTATTTTTAATTTTAAATTGAATGATCACAATATTATTTGAAAATGTTATATAATTTGTATGATATAAATTATATTTGGAATTTGTTAGATGTGTTGAAACAAAAATGTATTCATAAAATAATAACGGAATTTTTAAGACAATATTAGGTATTTATTGTTTATTTTAAAAAACTAAAATAATGAACAAATTTGCCAGAAAAATGTAATTATAACATTTAAATTAATATGGAATGTGCAGTTTCGAAGAAATTCATTAGATTAATATCACAAAGTGTGAGTTAAGCGATACGGCTAAAATTGCTTCATCAAACTATTAAGTTAGGTACGATAAATATTTTATTGCATTTTTAATAAGAATGTAAGTAGCAGGTACAATTTATTGTATGAAACTAAAACATGAACAGATCGTTTGTTAACTGGATAACTATAATTGTTGACTAATCAATAGTTACGAATAATAGATATATTCATACATTTTGAATAAACAATGTACCTACACATTAGTAAAAGGAAATCGTCAGTATTATCCATTAACCATCGTATAGGTACATATTATTAAACATTTAACCAATTGAATAATTTTTGATAATATTTTTGACGATTAATTATATGCGTATTGTTTCAGTTGAGTACTGTATTTATTTTTGGCACGATACTGCAGTATGTACAATCGTATAAATTTGAGCGATTTTTAATACGAATGGATGTATTATGTATGAAATATGAATGAAACTTGGGGAAAATAGAAATCAAATCAATTACCATAATATACCGAATATGCATATTCATTTTCAGTATATAATAATATTCCATATTCCGTGCACACACACATGTATGTATAAATATTTATTTATATAATAATATACGCTTACTATATAAAAGTATTATAAACGTTAACCTCAATGTATTTTGTTTTTTTCACAACTGTAAAGTTTTCCACGATTTAGACAACGGCGACGTGAGTGAATGAAAACATCCAAAGACAGATTATATTATGAATGCCGTCGTGTACGGATGCTGCTATTATTACATGGACGTATTTAACTTATTCATCGTGGTGGAGCTTAAAGATTTATTTATGAAATAATAACACAAAGTATGTAACTAATATAATGCATACGTCATATGCCTCGTTAACTGTGTGCATTAAAACCTACATAATACATTATTACAAGTTATTTTAACTATTTGTATACAAAAACTGTGATATCAGAACATGTGGACTACTTGTTAGGGTTTCTATTTACTTATGTAAACATTTCCTCAGGTTACCCAAACTCTGTTAATATTTTGTTAAGACCAAGATGTTTCATTACATATTTTCCTAGTGTGTTGTTATCGAAACAAGATAAAAATTGAAAAATATGATAATAATTTTCTTGTTATAATATTTATACCACCCGACAAATCTCGTCTCTAAAACCATGTCTAATTAAAATACAACACATGCCATGTAAAACCGACCATAGTTCAAGGTGCGTTTATCGCTTGAGTTAAAGTATTTCGTCTGTAAATTATAATATATACGCACTCACGGTGTCTTATATTACAGGACATCGGATTCTAAATCAAACATCTCATGTAGTCGTCGAGGATCACGAGCGATCCGTACTTGTTTATTATACAATCTTTGTATTAACTATACCTACGTTTGAATTCCCAAAATAATTGCCAAAATTTCCGGTCGTTAGCCAGTTATATAGTATATACATTATTACCTGTAAACCTATAATAAAACGTACGTGTTCGACATTTTGAGTATAATCTTCTCACAGACGACAAACGTATTGCTGAAAAAAATATACGTCATATTTTATCGTAAATTTAGCTTGTAATATACACAGTAGCTTTCATTTTGTTTGTATACAAATGGCTTTGGTACCCGAACACATTTCGAGGGTTCATGTACAATTTTCTCGCTCATTTACTTCAAAAGTCTGCGAGTTTTTTTCTTTTTATAGCGGCTGTTCAAATATTTTACTTTATACATTTAGATGCATAAAACTATAAACACACATACACACATAGTATAATATAATATATATAGATTTCTTTATAGTTCAAGAAGCACTGTCAACATTCACTTAAACCACCTGCTTACTACAATTGCACCCATTGTAAACCACCAGTTTTCTACCTCGGTCACATATATTATACGTATATACTCTGTCAAACGCATTAGAATCGAGAATGCAGTTTTTAGTTGTTTTACAAAATAATATTTAATATAAATAATAAAGACAATTGGAATTTTGAAACCAGTTCATTAAAGGTTTAAGTGTTGGGTTAATTCGGTGTAGTGTGGACTGGCTTTGGATCATCAGATAAATTTCTAATGATTAGTTTTGTCAAAGAAAAATTTTGAACAGATTAAATAAAACAAACCTCTATAATAATAGTTTACAATGAAATGTTTTTTATTCACTTTATATGAAAAAAAATAATATGAAAAATCTAGCATACTAAAAATAATAAGTTACCTAGTGATTCGTTACAGCACGGATGAATGAATAAATTATTGTTAATGTTGTTTTAAATATATTTTACAATAAATAACTTTCTATAATATTATTATGAAATTGTTTAGTTTAGTTTTTGCAATTATATTCAGACTTAAGGAAGTTGTAAGCGGTGATCTATCTTTGTCTAATACACGTGGAATATAGACGTGTTTTAATTTCAAGGTACCGATTGATCTACTTGGTGGTGATAAGAATTCTAAAAGAATTTGTCGTTAAGTTTATTTGGGATCAAATTTTCCATGTTTCTTATTTTATTCTCCAAAACTCTAAAAAAGTAACTATTAAGATGAAATATTTCAATTTTTGGAGAAGGTAAAATCAAAAATTCAAAAATGTAGAAAACTCGATCTTAAGTCAAGTAGACTTGACAAAAAATTCAAATCTGTTTTTAGAATTCTTATCGCTTCACTAGATCAAAATAATTGGTATGTTGAAATAAAAACATCTCTAGATTTATTTATTTTATTCCACGTGTGTTAGATAAATACATAAAATCATTGCTTCCAATCCCCTTAAACCATATTATGTTATACAATCATAATGTATCAATGTTTTTTAACTGTTTCAGTATTTTATTCCGGTAAATTACGTTGTAACCTGAAGGTTTTTCGTGAACAATATTCGCTATTTATTATCCCGTCAGATTAAAATGATGAAAAATGGTTCAAATAACCTTTTTGCATTTACGTAAGGCCATATAAAGATGAACAACGGAGTAATTTATAAATATTATATAACATATATGTTTTTATAAGTTTTAAAACATAAAGGTTAAAAATAAAAATACATTATTTAGAAATGGACATTCAATGGAATTTTTTAAAATTATTAAGATATTATAGAATTTAATTAAATTTGAAAATTTTTAAATTAAAAAATAAATGTAGTTTCTAATAAGTAACATAGCTTATTACTTCATAACGTGATAGCTGATGATAGTGTTTCTTACATGTCCCTCACATGTATGCGCAGAGGCGTATTTAAAATATTTTTAAGATATTAAAAATGTAAAATATCATTTTATTATTAAAATATTATGGAATTGTATTATATTTTTATTGAAAGCCAATACAACAATAATAACATTTCTAGAAATGGCTATAGACGTAAAAACGTTAAAACAGAAAGTGCTACGGTGGCAAATATATATGCGTCATCTGCTTTTGTAAATAATACGCCACTGGTAAGCGTGAAAAGTTTTAGAAAACGTTGGTACACAATAATATATAACAACAACTTTCGACGTTTGTCTAACACAATGAGTGGTTCACAATGTAAATATAAATGTGTGTCAAATATACACTATTTGTGAATTTTATTTTATTTATCTACTAAATTACATACGAACACAATGAAAATAATGAGATTGTAAATTTTATGAACTCCAATTTAATAAATTTATAATAAAAAATATTACTTTGATTTTTTTAAATTCAAATATTATTTATTTTGTCTATTTTTTTTTTTTAACGCATATAGTTTTCATTTTCAACAGCGAAAAATTAAAAGTATTTTGATTTAAAAATAAAAAAAATAGTTTACTCTCAAATAATGATATTAGGGTGTATTTAAATTTTAGTTCATGTAGGCTTAAGCTACATATTTTCATATTTATTACCTATAACTGGCTATAACAAATACATAAATACATAATACAAAATACAATATAATTAAATTATATAATTTATTTTGGCATTCACAAATAGTTATTTTGCACTTTTTTAACTTTTAAGTTTGTCTGTCTCGCGCGATACTAAGTTCAGTGAAATGACTTTTTTTCTTATTGATTGTTTATACATAATATGTTAAATTTGTTGATGTTTTATCTTGTATAGTAAAACAGATAATAATAATTATAAAATACAAATTCGTTTATTACTTATTAAACTGTTCATTATTTTTTTTTTTTAAATTCAATTTGATTTTTTTGCTATAATTAATTGAATTACAATTTTATTCCTATACCTTGTTATTTTTTAATTGTCATACCTGCATCAAGATTTTTAAGACTTGAAACAGTTAAAATTGTACTTTAACTGAATAAAATATAAATAAAATGATAATATTATACTGTATTTAATCGTCAAAGAACTGTTAAATTCTTGTGTAGTAATAAATAATTTAAATACTTTTAAGATAATTTTATTTTTAAATAATAATAATGGTTTTAATCCATTTAACATACAAAATAAATAATCAATTATTTATTAATGTTTATAATATTTATTCATTTATGTTTTCGACGAGATTTTGTATAACCAAAATGTAACATATACTACCTATAAATAAACCATTCTAATAAAATATATTAATATGTTATTATGTTATACAAATAATAATAATTAAATCATTGTTTTATAGAGATGAATCATGTCAAAAGGAAATGAAACGAACAAGAAATACACGACAAGAGATAAACTTAAAGATATATAGATTTACAATAATATCTCATGTTCCTTTGTGTATCGAGCCGTCATTCGCATTGAGTTACTCACCTGTCGTTTTCCCACATCTCCTATTATTCTAAAATATCCCTCAGCCACCGGACACTTGACTACTACGTATAACCCATAATTTTACGCTCTGTTCCATTTAACTAAGTACCTATTCCAGAGCTGATTGACCGACGTTTTGCTTTTGACGTCGTAACAGTTGTAACTAGATATTTAAATTTTACTATACAGTATACGAGTATACACAACCATAAATTACGATTTATTACATACAATACGAAATGCATGTATTTACTATAAAGGCGTAAAAAACTTGACAAATATAATCATTGTTAATTAAGCATGAATAATAGCACCTTCTATAAATATTTATAACATAATGTGTTTATAATGAGTTTAAATTATTATGGTGGATCGAGTACTTTTCATTCATTAATTATTATTCTTATGTATAAAATATTCTGATTGGAAATTAAATCTAAATAAAAACTATTTGTATATAATAATACGGACTAAAAAAGGGAACTTTTTCGGACATTTAATCATCCAGAAATTAGAATATCAGATTTTCTATTTAGGTAATTAATTTAAAATTTAAAATGTATACTTAGGTATCGACTATGGAAAATTATACACCTCGTGATACAGTGGCTTAGCCAGAATTTGTCAGTGAGAAAGGGGGGTAAGGTTTAGGTATATACAATAGTTTATTAGGCTATACACAAAACATATTATTATTCATTTTGTTATAGATACTTTATTTTAGGTCAAAAGTATTTGTATTTCATTACATTAGCCGTAGTCTTTTAATAATTTGAATAATTTTATTAAAAATAATTAAATAATTAAATAAAAACAATGGGGTTTAAACATGTGGATACGCCAGTGCTTGTAAATATTTCTTATACAATATGAATTCATTACCTATCTAATTATCAAAACTTTAAATTCGTGAAAAAATACGATATTTGTTTATGTACATTATTTTTTTTTCAGAAAATGATATAAGTATATACAATTAGATTTTGAACGAGTTGTTTATTATGTACCTACTTAAAATTATACCAAATTAATTATTTGGTGAAATTTATTGTAACCGAATTCCTAACATGCGAGCAGGACTAACAAAGGATCGGTATGAAGAGTTACTGAGATACTGAGAACTGAAACCGAGCACAATTTGAAGATGATTCATTTCTTAAAAGCAACAAACTTATATAATTTAATTGAAAATTTAAAACAGATAATATTAACTCCTAAATATTTAGAATTATTATTTGAAAAAAATTTCTGATTTTAATGTATAATTATTTATTACCTAATTTAAGTTCTTTACAAACTAACCTTGTAATTATGTAAATATAGTAATTATTTTAACTATAACTAATAATCATAGATGCTGAGTTTATTACAAAGGTCAATAAATAAATAAAATTAATTAATTGCTTGAAACTCAATTTACATAGCATGTATAGAAATGTCTAAAAAATATTTTCAAAAAAGTGAAGCTAAATGAAATAATAACACTAAAATAAAAAAAAAAGTATATAACGGTTATTTTGTTATAAATGTTTTGTTCTAATTTCTGTAAAACCAATATTTCAAAAATGTCAATACTTTTTAAGAAATTTAGAACACCTTTAAAATAACTATTATAATATAGAATTTCGTCTATTTTACACCTAATTTTTTAAATCTTTTGTCAATTGTATAGTTAAAAAAAAAGATGTATATTCTTACTCAAAAAAAAAAAAAAAAAAATATTTTTAATTTACCGTAAGAGTTGAAATACACTTAAATCTTGCCTAAGAAAACAATATTAAGGTACAATCCATTGAATGAAAAACTTTGGACATAAAAGTTTTGTTATGGTAAATGCATTAAAATTGTTTGGCATGTTTAAAAATAATATTTTACTTTGAAAATTCAAAATATATTCAAAAAATATATTTAATTTTTTTGCCATTAAAAAATAACTTGTAGATAAGTATTTCAAAAGTTTTTGTTTTATATTGTCGTGAAACATAATATATAATATACTTTTTTTACAGCAATTCTCTCCAAAAATACGGTTATAATTCCTTGGGGTAGGTATATAAACTATAATACTATATAATATAATTTACAGATTATTTGAAGTATTTTCAGTAAATTTTAGTTTTTAACCTTAATTCAATTTGTATCCATAGAATCGTTTTTATAAAAATTCAATTTATATTTTTAATAAACTTAAATTCATAATCTTTTAATATATAATACATACTTAATGATATTATACTAATTATAACTTTTTTACCAAAATTAAATGTTGCATGCAATAATTCTTGTTTTAACAAAAACGTAGCCAGTATAACAATAAACTGTAGTGGATATCAAAAGATACAAGTTATTAAAATCAAAAGGGGTTTTCTATGAATTTATTCCTATAATTTATAATTTTAGTTCGTAAGTAAAGTATGATGTAATTCAGGTGTTTTCTTAAACCATAGTATTGCAACATTCACTAATCTCGTAAGTTTGTACGACATAATGACATATGTAAACTGCGTATGTACAATATACATAGGTATCAGTATGTTTACTCGAGGAAACGTAATAATACCTTTTAATATTCTTATTGATAATAACATTTGAACATCGTGTGTGAAGATTGTATAAATTAAATAAAAAAGTTTTCAAATATGCACAGATAAAATAATTTGAATGATTCATAATGTTTAGCGGTAATTATAATACGTGGACCAAAAATTTTAACTTTCAATGTTTATAAAAAAAAGTTCAGAGCATATTTTCAATGTTTTTAGAATGCTATAAAAATCTTTTAATAAGAAAAAAATTATAAATACATTTTTACATAAGCTATAAAAATTAAAAACTACGAACTTTTAATTATAAAATAATTTGCAAATTTTTGTGATTATTACAAATTTTGTAAATATTTGAACTTCATACGCTTGAAATAGATTTTGTCGAAAACTAATATTCCGGTATTAGTTATTTTCTTTCAATTACATAATGAGAATATTTGACTATCAAATCTAAAACATTTAATAACTGAAATGTCTTCTTGTATGATCGTAATCGATCCGTAAATTTATATTATTCATGTTATCAAAGTTATAAATATCCGATTTAAAGGAAAATTATTTAATCTTATTTCGGAGAAATCCATTCTAGACGTAACAGAACATTTTACAGTGTTACAATAATAATGATTTGTGTTTGCATATATTTTTTGACAGTTTTCCAATTTGACAATGTTTTTTCCCTACATAAACATTAACTTTAAAGTTAGAACAAAATTACAATATGAATAATATATACTCATACGCGTATTCGGTGTCTGCAGAGCACTTCTATGCGCTTCGTGACATTTTTTTTCGACGTTATTATTTCGCTTTCTACACGTTCTCAGCATTAACGGTGGGCTGCACACACACGGTCGTGCAGGTTAAACGTCCACCAGTTCGTGTGACTCGAGCGAGCAGTCTTCTGTGTGTGTGCTTGCGCAGGCTTGTGGGCGACTACGAATTTTATACGGATCACGGCTAGGCGGTTTTGCGATAAATTCGTAATTTGGGATGTACTCGAGGGCTGTCGAAAAATGTATTTCACTCGGGGGAGACACACACCCGGTCGCGCGTTCGGAGGTGGGAGGCTTGTGATAGTACTGAGTAAGCGTCGGCGGAGGGAGCGTTGGTTGGCGTCGGTGGCAGCGCATATTATATTTAATAGTGGCAGTGCGTTGTTTTTAGTATTTTCTCGGCCGAATTTATGGCGACACCACATATATAATGCGTTAGATTAATGAATCTTCTGGGCCCGTTCGAATGCGCGCTGCACGCACCCACTACTCCACT
The DNA here is from genome assembly GCA_009835225.1 of Aphis craccivora. Taxonomy (NCBI): domain Eukaryota; kingdom Metazoa; phylum Arthropoda; class Insecta; order Hemiptera; family Aphididae; genus Aphis; species Aphis craccivora. The sequence continues at coordinate 43,655 of VUJU01000369.1, forward strand.
ACCCTTATAGTGCTCATATGAACGAGTTTTCGAGCTTAATTAAACAAAATCAACCTGTGTACTGCATGCATATGAATATATAATAGTCATATTATTGGTAAATTATGCCTATGTGTGCGTCTACCTTAAAAGTAGGTGTATACATTATTTTATTTATATATTTATCTGTTGAGGCATTAAGAGCGACAGTTTTTTAGCCTACCTTTAAACTAGATGTTAAGATTATAGATAAAAAATATAAAAAAATCACTTCTGTGTTTTCTTTGTTGAGTGTGTATTGGAGCGAGGTCGTGGGTTAGTAAAGATTCTTAGTGCTTAAATGTGTGGCTGGAAAGGTTAGTTCTTGGGTGATGAAGAATGAAAGTGTTAGATTCGGATATCCTATTCTGACTCGGATGATTCTAAATCTCATCATTTTAAAGTAGAGAGAAATTTTAATTTTGTAATGGAAGATTGCATATTGCTAACTTTTTTGTAACTGGTATATTTATTCCATTTTTTCCCCATATTACCTTTATTTCAAGGTTGATAATATTCAGTGTTTCTGAGGTTGTAGTATAGTAGGTTTATTTTTATGGAATGTTAAGATGAGGTGCCGTAGTTTGTAGTTCGTTGTAATTCGTTTATTAGTAGTTATTAGTGGATATCAGTTCTTGGATGTGTTATTCCAGATAATTTTTTGATTAAAAGTTTGTAATTTGTTTTAGAGCGCTCTAAGACTCTAAGAGTCACTTTAATAGTTATGGAAAAGTCTGAATTCGAGAATGATGTGAATTTTATAACTTTGTAAATGGGGTTTGTCTCATTTGTATAAACACTAATATGTACCGGCGAGGGGAAATGAATATGTATGGTTTTTCTAGTCTATGATTATCGCGAAAACGACTCTACTGTAATTTTAAAACGCGTCAGTTTATATATTTGTGTACGGATCGTATACACATTATTATTTAATGGCTATATGTGCAGTGTTGTTAAAATAATAAAATATTATACTTTTGCGTTAGTTTTATAGTAGCCGTTTTATAATGGCCGTTTGGTTCAGGAGAGGTAGCCATGGTTCACGGGCAAAATGATTATTTAAAAAAGAAGTCGGATTTCACTGTGGAGGACAAAACGGAAAACGGGCTCATGCGCGCGAAAAATCGTGGAAAAAACACGAAAGATTGATGGGCGGCCGTTTTCTCCGCGCGTATAATAGTTCTATCCCAGTGTTTTGAACTGTTTACTAAACGTACAAACATACTACTATTGCTTCCTCCCTCTCCATCCGATGCCTTTATCGAATCGGGTTGGGTCGGTTGCGCGCCATTCGCCAGTGTGATTGATGAGACTCGTCGTGCCACATCTGAGAAGAGATTTGACTTTCCCACTCGTTCGGCTGCGCTTGTGTGTGTTTGCGCCGCCGTGAGATATGAATAAGTCGATTAGTAATAATAATTATAAGCTTATAGCTCGTTTTCTTGCCGTGCCTGAGTGGGGAAAAGGACATGTGGCTGAGGCGCTGATAACGTGGCGATGACAGACACGAAACGTGTAAGCCGCGCGCTTAGAGATGTCGTCATCTCCCGTCCATCTGTTTTAATAATAATTAATAACATTATTATTATAGCAACCATGCATAATTGTTATGTTACACGCGTTGCATACGCGACAAACGTCTGACGTTTAACTGAACATTTATAATATATTATTATATTATGTTGGGTGTTTCACTGAGCATTTTTTATTTAATAATGAATTTACTCAAATTCTGATTTTTGGAATTTTCGAGTATAATTAAAGAATATAATATTGTAATGTTACATCAATAATGCTATTGTTAATCGTTCGGTACATAGAGATTCAACACTATTTATGTGAACATAAATAATTGCGTTAGTTGAATTATGAAATTCGTTAGATGATTACAATTTCTGTCAATGTACAATTATCATTATATTATGTGTTACTGATAACGACAAGGTACAAGGATGCTTAAGTAAATACAACGAAACAACGGGCGGCAGTGACTTAAATAATATTGGGGTGAACAAATTATCTCACCACGCGTGACCATCGACGGCTTAATATTATACGAACGAAATATCAAGTTTCAGATGAATATCCCATATGCTTATACCTATGTATCATTTTGAATAACGTATCGGTTAATGTGGCTAAACTACGTGATTCTTTTGATATCACATTAAGCAATTTCTTTTGTATATACAATGCTATAGTTGATGTAAGTAGTTGTTATATCGTAGGTATTATATTCTACCAAACCGTATTCTGAGCACGAAATTCTATGCCACCACCGCCGCCGAGGAACGAGGTTGTGACGGTCGCAATCGACCACCATTACTGTCAAGAAACCATTTAACGAGTTTCGTTTATTAATTCGAAGGTGTGACAAACACTTTTGCAAATATTTGTCACGCACCAAAGCATAGTCGGAAATCCATTAATATCTCAGAGCAAGCTAATATTTTTAAAATATCCTATGTAAGACGCAGAAAAGGGGCTCCACTACAAGTCATCTAAGATAATTAATATAATTATGTATTATATTATATATAAATTTTTTTGTTTATATAGTGCCTATTAGACATTAGAATTAAAATAATGTCACAAGCAATCGTACCATTATTGGATTATTATTTTGAATAAATATTTTGAAATATACTCAATAATAATGAGTCATTTGCAACATTTTGTAACAAATTTTTTTCTCTAAATTTTAAAGATAGATTTCGAACGATTTTGAACACTTAAAGTGCTCAGTCATGCTTTGTTACATTTGATTAGTTATTTTTAGCTAACTAATAATTATAAAAAAAAAATGTTTGGGGATATTGCAACCTCCCCCTAATTCTTTCCATATGTGTTAAAGTTTATGGAAAAATAGTGGTAAACAAGTAAAATATGCAATTCTAGGAACAATAATGCGCGAAGACAATAGCGGATATAGTATGGCGCCGCGTTCTCTGTGAATAATGCTCCGGAAAGTGTTCTAGAGAGTGTGTGTTCAGATGGTAATACGAGCATTAAGAATTATAATATTGAAGTGAGGGTTTATTAAGGTTTAGTCGTTAACTCGTGTAAGGTCGTGTATCTACTCAAAATCCTCGCTATTGGTGGTGGATAAGATTATAAACATAATATACTCGACGTAAGTATTTTATGCGAATTTATGAGAATAAATGGGGAGGTGGCAAATTAAAAACTGAAAAAAAAAATCGTTAACAGCGGATTGAGATATTTCGGGCGAAAAATAATGTAAAACTATGGCATGAGTTATAGTATAAGAAGATAAAAGCGTTCAGAGCTGCACGATATCAAAATATATGAAACGCAGATACGTAAAGATATTGTGTAACGGAGGAAACTCGAAGAGTAGATATATATGGCGCAATTAAAGAATGCTCTTTTACTTCAATTAAGAATAAACTGTTGTTAAAAACAGTAAACTAATTACGGCGACTATAAAACCGGCGGGACGTTAAAACCGTATATACATGAAATGAGGTACATTCCTACCTATAATGTGCATTAATAGCAAGTTCCATTAGCACGACAAGATAAAATATTTTATGGAGTACATATTGACTGTAGACCGTGTAAATTTAACCATCAGTATATATCTATAAACTCTTTGAGTACCTATACCAAGTTCGATGAATTTGATGTTTTGTTATAACTATTGTTTTCTTTTTAAAATTTTACGATAGTCATAGTTGGATATTTCATTACTTATTCAAACTTTAGTATGTGTTATATAATTATACAACATACTTTCTGAACAATATATTTGTTGAAGTAAAACTGAAAATGGATACAATAATAGTTTAAAGTAATGTTTTATTTGTTTGTGAATAACCATTACTATATACTTACTAATAGTTTTAAAAATGATACTCATATAGGTACTGACGGTATCAATATTAAAATATCAAAGCTATTTTCTATGGATTTCTCTAATCATTTAATATCACTTATTCTATACGTATTCTATAGTATTAATCAGACATCATTAAACTTAAGTATTCAGTCAAGATGTACCTATTGTTCGAGTGCATAGTATGTATTTTCAGATATTTCGATTACAAATACAAAATAGTATTCTTTGAAAATTATTTTGAAGATTAAAATAAGGGTATTTTATAATTATGATTAATAAGTTAACATAATATTATAAAATATCGATTTCTAAAAAGCCTATAATTATTATTGACATTTTCATTAATCCAGTAATTCCAACATGTATTCGGCATATTGAACTTTTTACTAATAGTGTTAAATTTTGTTTTCCATTTTATTTTTATCTAAAACTTATATGTGTCTATATGTATTCATTTTTTTAAATTTCAGTAAGTCAAAAAAAAAAAATATATATTTATATTGACATAATTTACATATTTTATATATTAAATATCTTATGAAGCATGTATTATACGTAAATCAAAACTTCATGTATACAAAACAATATACAGAGTTAAGATGTTATGTAAAACATATTCACGACTGATCGAAATTTAAAATTCTTCTCAAAACATTTCAATTATGTTCGTAGTGTATCACCTACCTAAAGTAATAATACAAGTTTATTATGCAAAATATTGTCTTTATACAATATTAATTAGGTAGCTGGTCTTATGTCTAAACTTCTGCATTGCACAGTAGGGTTTAGACGTAGCTCGCTAAGAACGGGAACTGTATAATAACGAGTACTTACCACATCACAGGCGCTAAAAACTTGATTTGTATTTTATTATTTGGTATAAAAATTATAGCTGTCCAGTTAGTTAAATAAATTCAAAAATTAAACAATAAATATTGAACGTGTGATAGTAGTATTAATTATTTTGTAACAATAACAATCTACTTGTATTTATTTAAATATTTTACTAAATTGTATTTGTTTGTTTTATCTTTTTTTATAAATTTCAGATGTAAGCAATGATCATAAAAATAATATAACATAGCATTTTTATAATTATTACGAGTCTAGTTTAAAAGTTAATAAGTAGGGCTGGGATTTTGATGCAAATGCATCTTTTTTTTCTAGTGTTTCAAAACTTTTCTCCGTAAGTATAAAATGTGTTTTGGGCGATGCTGATTAATTTAAAGTAATTTTTATTTTGCGTTATTTTTCATTTTTTATCAAAATTATCCTTACATGCATTTTTAGGACATTTTTTGAAGATTTTAGGGCATTTTCTTAGTTTTTAGAGCATTTTTTACAATTTGTTCATAAAATGAACAAAAATTGTTGCAATTAACAAGATATTTTCGGCAAACTGACGACACGCCACGGTAAGATTTATAAATTATATAGCATGGCAATCGAATATTGCCAATAACAATTTTATCATAGCTTGGACTTTCCGTTTAAATTATCGCCGTTATATACCTATTGGCTAATATGTACTAACAAAAACAAGTTAAAATATTGAATAATTTATTTTTTTAATTATTATTTTATAATGCTTGATTAAGAAAACAGAAATACAACAAAACAAAACAAGTAAAAATAACAAAAAATTATTTATATAATTTTTTAAAATTTTTTTCATTAAGCCATAATAAATATAAATGCATTTTTATATTGCATTTTTTGAGTTTTAAAGCATTTTTGCATTTTTTTAAGGTCATTTTTTGAGATTTTTTAGTGCATTAAAATCCCAGCCCTATTAATAAGTGTTAAAATGTACCTACCTATAAACCGGTATTTTCTTGGTTTGCTCAAACCATAAACAAAAGCTATACTTTTAATATTATTGCAACATTTTTAATAAATCTCACTAAGTACGTGTTTGAAGAAATACCAACAGTTAATTTTTTACCAACTTTTGCTCAAGAGTATTTTAATTATGTAATGAATAATGACTCATCAGTAATTTCAAATTTAATATTGGAAAAAAATTATATTCTGCTCTGAGATGAATGAAGTGTAATAAGTATTATCTGTAAAATACTTGGAACTTTATTTTATATTATTTCTAGAAAATAACTTTATTTGGAATCAAACGATAATAATGTAGAATATTGTATTTTGCTTACAATATTACGATTTTTATGAAAAAATCAAATTTAAATATTTTATTAACTAAAACGTAGTATAAAATAATCAATTTTTATTGTTTTTAATGTAGAATTTCTTATGGTCTTAAATTAATTAAGAATACTTTATTTTTTTATAAAACAAAAATCCATTAAGCAGTTTTATTAGTATGGGTAATATTTTATCAATATTTATATATTTTTTTAAAAATGGTATTGTGAAAACAATGAATATTTGACATATTTTTATGTCTTATAAAAAAACAAACAAAATCACGAGTTGGATTATAAAGCATCAGTGAATCAGTGACGATAACAACGACGACAACAAAACGATGTGGAAGAAGATATTGAGATACAAAATAATTTTTCTCGGAAGAATATTGAAATTTGTTTAACATTAAAAAAACTAGAAAAGTCCTTAAAAAAAAAAAAAACACTGATTAGATAACATAGTTTGCAAATTGAAAACATCGCGTATATTATAAAACTAACGTATTATTAAGGTTTTTATTATTAGAGTGTGATTGAGAAGAACTAGCATGTGACGTGACCACACTTACTCACCCATTAATGAACTATATAGAGTGATTCAGTGAACATGTTTGCCCCCATTATTTATCATTTAATTACACAATTATTCAACTCCACAATTTATACTAAAATATGGTGGTTCTCGTTTGAAAAATAAAACTATGCCACAGGACACTTCTTAAATAGTACAACAAATATTAAAACAAGTAATTTAACGTGTGGTTTTGATAATATACTTATACTTAATAATAGAAAAAGTCAGAAATTAATTTAAATATATTGTTGTTTTTTGTTTTTCTATTAAAAAAAAACCTCGGGTATATAACATTGTGTATGTATGTGTACTGTGTGTGTGTGTGTGTGTGTGTCTCCTCGTTTCTTGGCTGGTGGATATTATAGTCCACAAAAGCTAGACATTCGAATTCGGTCACGATATAATATTATTTTATATTACTGACCGGGGTCGGTGGGTTTGGCGGTTTCTGAAAACAAAACTGTAATTTGAAAACTCACTAAACTACCCAGATGGAAAGAACAATATATAATATTATCGATTATTGCTGACAAAATTACGAGCAGACGCAATAGTGTGCGTGTAACGCGTTTCACGGCGACTATAGATTGTTAGGTATACCAATATAATATTATACACGTGATCTACGTAGAGCATAAACAAAAAATGAAATTCTCAATCAGGTAAATATTTATTTTTCAGAAATTTAATATTGGATGTTTGAGTTCAAGTTGGACATGTATACTTGTATACTACATTATACATACCTACAATACACAAAAGTTTAACACAATTTAAAATAAGTGAAATTCAAATAAAAATTCAGTGTACACCATTGTGTAACTAAAGAATATGGTTCAAAATTCAATAAAGGAATGTGACTAAAATTGTATTAGGTATATTTTAGTTTTATAATTTTTTGTTGGATCTCTATATTATATTTTGAATAATTTGAAATTATTTATTATTGGTAGACTGAAACTTATGCTAAAATTGGTCTTCCAGTTTTGATAATTGAAGATGTTCGTATGAATTATTGATATTCTTTATTATCAATCTTTTATTTATTTTTTTTATTTTTTGAAAAAATTATATGTAGGTTTTAACAAGAAACACAGAAATCATATACAACATTTTAAGTGAAAAATTAAAGTATTAACTAAAAGTTCATAGAATAACTTTTGTTCTATTATGTATATTTTGATTGTCATTGGAAATCAAGTTTTAATTTAATTATTGAAGAGAGAAACTGGCAAAATTCCAACATAGCTTTTAAAAATATACTCATAATTTTTCAACAAAAAATACATTGACGCGTGTTGGTTATTTTGTGTTTTATTATTTTTCTATGAATAACTTTTCAAAATTAACAACAATGTAGAAAGTTAGCAGTTTCATCAAACACTGAATTCAACGTTATTATATTATAACCTTCCTGGCTAAACTATAATTTATGCTATTAGTAAATACTGTTTATTAAACTTGTGGTTGTGCTAGTTTTCACACAGTTATGTACTATATAAAGTTGCGTAAGTGAAATCACTATGTCCTATTAAGGGAATATAATCGCTATTTTATTACAACAATATCAAATCCAGAGTTTTATTTTGACAAATCTAATTAAAAGTAATAGCATGTATATACATTGTGTTAATTATGTATTTAGTATTGTAACTTACTACTGCCTTTGTTATTAAATTATTTTAGAAGTAGTATGAGATTTATGGCTTAAAAATTATTCAAAAAGTTATTGCGTAGGTATGTGATTTATGACTATAAATACAGTGTTCAAATATTAAAATATAATAATACATAATGTGTACATATTGACGTAGGTAGTAAAAGAATGCTCAATACATTTTTATTAGCTCGTATATTGTCAACGATATCAATTATGGCTTTATAGAATGATTAGGGACAAGTTTTGGTGTATACAACTATTGAAGTGTATAGTATCAAAAATTTTTATTATAAATTTAAATACGTCTCTACTATACTTCTATAATATAATTATTATTGCACATGTGACGGTGGTTCATGTAGGTACCACCTGTAAATACGAATAATATATAAACACATCATACAATATATTTAAGCATATACTTATTAGTATAGGTACTATTACATATAATAATATAATACAGACAAATACATACATACGATATAGGTATTATTTGTTATGTGCCGTTGAATATCTGACTAGGATAAAAATAATCGCATGTTTAAAGGATATAAAGCATATTATGGAAATATAAAATTTCAAAGTAATGAACAATAATAATAATAACAATAATAATAGATTTTATTACTTTTTTTTTTAAGTTTGTTGCAGTTTACTATGCAATTTTATCGGTTAAGTACAGAGCGCCAGATATACAAGCCTATCGAGTTTTAGGATTTCTAACGTTTGATTACAGCTCCATCTACTTTGTGGTTTAATAATTTTATTCAATTATATGTACTACTAATATTTGTAATAATTTATTATTATTATATGAAAATATAATTATGACTAAACAGCTATAACCAGCCCATAATAATTTGAGTGACCCGTCGAGATTTTTTCAGTAATTCACCGGCCCAATCTGGGCTTGATTAAGTGTAGCTAAAATAGAGTTGATTTTATTGTATAGGAATACTATTTCAATTATAAGTTGTTTATGGATTCACATTTATATAATAGTGGGTAGGAACAGGGTAAAAAAAAGTTATGTGTAGTGTTTTACTGTACAGCTATAAATTATTCAATATATTCTATAACTTTTGATTTATAAATTTACAAAGCTTGTAATGAATGAAAATAATGTTATATAATAATTAATGTATGATAATATTAATGTATGTTTTTATGTAATTAATATATGATATCAAACGCAATACTTTATAATTCACATCGATTTACAAAAAATGGTTTTTATATTATATGTACCTGGTAATTTAAGTATATTATTTTGTATCACCGTAAAAGATATAATGTTACTGTATAAAAACCGTCCTTTTTAGTATTTGAATTCAATTTTTAATACCGATACTTTTTTAACATATACATATATTTTTTAAAAATTGTTTTTTAAAATGTTTGGTTATGTAAACTAAAATATTTTAAACTTTAAAAACAACAAAACTTTTTAAGTAATTTATTGTAGCCTTTAACCAGTAGTTAAGTAGGTATGTATTAGAATATAAAAAGAATAGTATAATATATACGAGTACATTCGTGTTTTAAAATATTTATTGTAATTTCGAAAAACTTTTGAAGACTCGAAGGAAGTTCAATTGTTTCTTGTTGTTTTTTAAAGTTTTAAAAATCGGTTTCGGTATCGGTTGTAAGAACACAAGAGTATAATGAATTGTTAATTATTTTTACCTTTATGTCAACGTTTATTTTAAATCATGTTTAATGTTAATTGGGATAAGGTATAAATATCTTAAAATAAATTAATAATGAATAATATTATTTGCCACGTAAAACATAATTGACTGTATGATTCATGAGTTATGATTTTATAAACTTTATACTATATAGTATAGAAAATAATAATATAATGGTCCCTAAAATATTGTTCATTGTACTAGGTATGATAAATTAACAATTTTTGTCTCATAATTTCTTATAGACAGCTGTAGACACAATTTTACTTTATAGGGCCTCGTGGAATGAATCAAGAAAATGCCTTTATAATCCATACTTTTATTTTAAGGTTGACTTAGAGATTTTAAAAATGTATCCTTATAAAAACCGGAAACTTGTTCTGCTGGAAATAATGTGTAGTATTGAAGAAATGAAAACAACAAAATAAGTTTCAACAATGATTGATGTCTAAAGGCTGATTATTTTTATTGTTACCATAAACATTCAAAAATAAATGTTTATTTATTTCAATGCGCATATTTTTTGGATTAATTAAAATAAATCAGTTTAAGATAGCTGCATTTGATTGCATTTTTATCGCATAAAATAAGTGTAATTTTTATTTTTTAAATAAAATAATAAAAATACAGTTACAGAAATGAACATTTTAAATAATATTAAATGTTTTCAGCATTCATGTAGTTTAGAAAATAAATGAATTAAATTAAATCTGTTAATATCTTGTTGAATAATTTGTACAGTTTGTACACAAAACAAGAAACTTTGGCCTTGTATATTGTTATAGGTGTGTCGCATACGTGTCCATGAATATAATTGTTGTTTATTCAACAATATAACTATGTGTATGATTACACAGCTATCACCATTAATAACATGGAAAATTTAATCAAAATTATAGGACTTTTGGGTAGACAATTTTAATAATAAAAATATTGTCTTTCATAAAACGAAATAATACTTAGATTTAATATTAAACTGGATTGAGATGATTGGAATGATTTTATCCATAACTAGATATTCATTTTTTTGAAGAAAAATAAATCGAATATTACGAACTTTTCTAAATTTTGTTGAATAATAATTCCAAGATGAATCTTATAAACTGGAAAAATCTATTGAATTTATAACAAAGATGGCAGAAAATAATATTGACGAATTGCACTCCAGGGTGCAATAAATATAACACCATAAATATTTCAAATTTAAAACGATTCTCTGTGTTATACACATTATTCTGCTATGTAAATATTGTTAAAGCGAAATTCCAGCCAAGGGTGATACTATTTTCTAAATATGATTTTGGAGGGGGGAAGTTAGGAATATAATACAGATAATTATGTATAGTAGTATGTGCTTCGTCTGAAACATGGTTTGTACTTGTTGTATTATATTTAATACAATTTTATCATCGTCAATTTATTTAAATTCAAAACAGTAGTCAAATACTTAAAAAAATGTATTATTTAAAAAAAAAAATTTTATGGGTTAAATAATATGAAGCCCACTATTTAATCTTAAATTTAATATTTATTTTATAATTTTATAATAAATACAGTTTTTTTATTATTTTTATTGAATAACAGATTGGATATAGTATCAAAGTATGTAGAAATGTATAAACAAGTTTATACTTTTGTGTTAATTTTAATCATGCGAGCATTATTTATGATTATGAATATGCAGTTAAAAAAATATCACTGTTCTAAATAATTTCCATCTGTTCCAAAAAAGTACAAAAATAAATAAAAAAATACGTACCATGTTATTTATATTTTATAATTTCATTAAGTATTAGATAAAAAAAAAACACAAATTTTTATTTTGCTTTAAGGGTAAAATGGTACATTATTTTGAAATTAACTATAGTTAATTCAGTCACCATAGTTTCACGTTTTAAATTTCAATGCAAAAATAATAATATAGTACAATTATACCTTCATTAAATATAAGCGTAATGTTGGTATTTTTGCTAGCTGATTTATTATTATAATTTAGACTAATACAAATATTTTTTAAGTAACTGAACTATATTTGAGTGGATTATTAAAGTTTTAATATGATTATATATCTACACTACTATAAAAGTATTTAGTGTAATGTTCTATAAAAAATTGTTGAAAATATAAAATAATATGCTATACTGTATTGCTCTTCAATCTGAGATTAATGTGGTGTGTGAATTTATCTATTTAACTTATTAACTAATGTATTTATACAACATGGGAATTGATTAAAGGAATTCAAAACGTTACTCTTTTAGTATACTTTTAAATCATAATTATTATAGTTAAATCTTCATTAACAATGGTCTATTAAATGATTTATTTATTGTCAAGGATTTAAACTTGCAGTTTAAACTACATAAACATAATTAATTTATTTATGGTCAAGAATATTATTTATTTGTAGCTTGTATTTTATTACGAGTATTATTAATTTTTTATGTATTTTATAGGTGTGTGTTGTTGGTATTTCATCGTTTAAAAATAAATGAACATTAAATATATCAAAATATGATTAGATGCAAGGACCGTAGTTTTTTAATCACTTTTTCAGCATTATTCATGTACAGCATAGCCCCTGTTCAAACATAAAAAATGTCGTCACACGTTGCGTGGTACACTAACTTCATAGTGTGATATTGTTTAAAAATAATATATATTTATTTTTTAAATAAGCGTAATTTTTAGCCACAGTATAAAAAAGTATGTGCAACCAGTGAATTATAACTATCATAAATTGCATTTTGTACACTAAAACGAATATTATATTTTTAATATTTTATTATTGTTCGTACTTTAATTTATTAAAGCTAAACAGAGGAGACCGATACAATTCAGATTTATTAAAAATATTTACCAAACAGAGTATTAATATTCTATTGAACCTAAATTTAAAGCTTTTATAATAATCATATATTTGGTAGTTTGATACCTATGTATAGAGCATCATGCAAAAAAAAAAAACAATAACTAACGATACACAATTATTATTTTATGTTAAACGTAAATTTCAACACATTACATTATTCGAACTTAGAATATATACACGTTAGGTTACTCTCAGGGATCAAAACTTATATATAAATAAGATGGGTGCCATTTAGTAAGAAAAGTGATGAAAGTTTAAGAATTTTAGGGTTTTAAATGTCTTTAGCGTTACAATTATGAATACAGTTAACATCGATTTTATTTAGTATACTACTGAATTTTCAATAAAACTAATGAAATGTTGTTTTAGTTATTATTAATATACGTTACATTTATATAAAATATTATACTTTTAAAATGTTTTTACTAATTATGTTACATTTTGTATTATTACTATTGTTACATCGTGTTAAATGTTAATGCATGTTCGATTTTAATGCGATTAGCATTCCTTGACATTTTCCATTACAATTCAAATTTAATACAATCAGTTAATAAAACAAAAATGATATATATATATAATTTGTTATTAAAGAATTCTAACCAAATTAGTTATTTAAAATAAAGTTTCTTCTGTTAATAATATTACGTAATTCTATCATTCTATCAAGATTAATATTGTCTAAAAACTTGACAGCTAAAGAGACGATTTTATAATAGACATTATATGTTTTACAGAATACGATTTTATATTTATATATAATATTTAGTTTATAAGACGAATCTTGTTTATCAGATTTGGATAAACCATTGAAGTTATTAGAAAACATAATAATTTTTCAATGTGCTGGAAAATGAAATGATTTCCAGAGCTTTGTTAATGGAGTCGATGTCTATAGTACAGAATTGCAATTATAATTTATTTATGTTATAAGAAGCTTAGGAAGGGAATCATTTCAAAACCATTCAATATAAGCGGAAATTTCTATAAAATAAAAAAAGAATATTCGAATAACTCATACGTAGATACGAATTTAATGTAATTCAGGTATACAAATATGGGTTTTGTTTACCACAGGAGGATGCAATGGTGAGTACAGTTATATTCAAATGCAGATTATTCATTGTAAACCATATTGGTGTATTGTGTTAAGTTTTTAAATCTTATACAGATGATTGAATATAGTACAATAGGTAATCGTAAGATACATATCTAGGTAAACTCAGTAAAAACAAATGGGTGTGTCTAGTTATAGCCGTTATAGGAGTTTACAATTTTCAGACGATAGCCAATTCTGCTGAGTCAACAAAACGTGCAGAATATCAGTCTATGCGATAATATCATATGTTTGAGTTAAATATTAGTTTAGTTGAGTGTACGGAATAAAATACAAAAGTAATAAAGAGGGTACTCTCATAAATTGTGAAAGTGAAGAGACATATTTTTTCTACTATAAATATTCAACACGATAAATAAAAACTTCACTGGTCAATTGGAGATTTACAGATGCTTTAAAGTAATTATTATAGGTTAATAAATAATGTATATTATTTAATTTTAAGTAACACAATTAGATATAAAAAATATTAATTGATGATTTCGGTTTTTAATACAGATACGGTCCTAATGCGTCACTAACTCCATCACTAAAATTACCTAACTCATTGCATACAATTTAAAAGAAAGGTATATATTATTATTTTTGAAAATGCTTTTAATTTTTGTAAAAGTTTAATTAAAGTAGTATCATGTTTAATTTTTTATAAATAATTTTCACAATTTAAATGCAAGAATATGTTGGGGGCTTACAGAACTTATTGGTTTCCATTAAATATTTGATTTGTTATATAAACAAACAAACAAAAATTAACGAAATAATTATTGTAAATGAATGCTATTATTATTATTTTTTATTATTAATAATTAAAGACCCGCGGTGGCTGTAACCATTGGCCCGATATTAAAGTAAATAATATAATATATTGCCTAACCTAAGATCTTAAAATTAAACATTTAAATTTTATTAATCAAATTGGATTTTTTAAATGAATGTTATGTTCATCCTTACCAATATTTAAAGATAATTATAATTTAATAATGTATATTATGTATATTGAAAAAAAAATATCGCAATCAACAAATAATTTAAACTGTCTAAAGTATAATTATTTTATAATTGTTGAAATATACTTAAATTTAAATTAATATATAAAGAAATGTATTTAAATAATTTTTATTTATACCTAAGGTTTGAATATTCAATAGAATATTTCTAATATTTTTTTTAGAATAATATTTATAATGCTATAATAACTACTAAAACAAATAAATAATAAAAGTAAATAAGTTGTTTAATTTGCAATTTATTGTAGGTACTAAATAAATAAATAAATAAATAAAATAAAAAATACACTTATTATTTTTTTATAGTTTTTGTGTATTTAACTGAGAAAGGAATAAGAAATCACTTACCTTCTCAGTTCTGTATAAATTATTTATAAATAATAAACTATAATATTTTTTTCAGTATAAGTATTATTTTCATGTTATTGTCTATGTATGGAACCAATGATTATTAAAAACTAAAACATCTCTTTTATACGTGTATGAAATTAATTCAATTTTTTTAATTTCAAAGTTATAATAAATAACGTACCTATAGGTACATGTACAAGTATAATATTACACTAACAATATTGATTGTTTGTCAATAATTGTATTAAAATCAAAGGATATTCTAATATTTTAGATTTTCGAAATCCATTTTCTTTAAATTTTAATTTTTATTAATGTTTTGAGAGGTTATTTAGAATTATATCAAACAAATATAAGGTACCAGATGTTCACCAACAACAATTCTTGATTTTTATTTTTTATACAGTATTTTATGATTTGACTATAGTACTTTTGTGTCAATATTTCTGTAACATTTTTAAAATTTATATTAGATTACAAATGCATTAGTTAAAAAATATACGATTTGTATTATAATAATGTGTTTAATATTATATATTTGTATTATTTTATTTTTTTGTTTAATATTTTTTAACACATCAAAATTCATAAAATATGGTACAAAATGACTACGTGTTAAATACTCAGTTATGACTAATAGTTATGACTCATGAGTCAATATAGTTGTCTCAGTTTTTATAAAAATTTGTAAAACAGGAAATATAAATAATTTTAAATAAGCTAAGATCATCATAAATTATGTTTTTTTCGATCGCAATAAGAATCATTTTATAATGAATTATTATAATTAAGTCTTTCCTAATATAATAACTAAGTTGAGTCAAGCAAGATGATTAGATATACCTTGAAATCAATATTTATTTTTATTTTTTGAGTAAGTTTTTATGTAAAATTGTTTTATATTATTGCTTATTTTTAGTCGTTTAATAGTAACATTATTTTTTTTAATATTCTTTAAAAATAAATAAATGTCACATAAAAAACATTATGTAAATAATATTTATATTTTGTGATATTGTAGGTACACGTATGTAAGGTATTTGATAAACTACATTATTGTCTTAAAACAATAAAGAATATTAAATTTATTTTCATGTTTATTATAACATTATACGGAAACGCATTTATCATTAATAGTTAATTTATTATTTGGAACACTATACAAACTGTCAAATACATATGTATGCAGTAAAATATTTAATATTCTTATACAAATTCAGTCGAATCTTTGGTCTACAGTAGCATTTACTATTACCTACATTTACGATTTAGTTTAGTTATGTAATTTTAATCATTACATTTTTATATAATAGTCCATGAACAAGAAATTTGAAAAGTTTTAACATATTTACTAAGTTGGTACTTTCTCAATTAAATTATTTCATATAATAAGTTTTGTATAATTGATTTACTCAACTATTATTTAAATTATTATAAAGAATTTTCACTCTTAAAAATATATTCATTTAAATGTTAAATAGATAAATAGTTTTTTTACACCTTACACTATTATACAATAATATATCGACATATTTAAAATTTTTATTGTTACTTAATTAATCTATAATTAATATAATAATTATGTATTTAAAAATATTATTCACATGAGCCTATGTGATTTTAGCATTATATTTGTTTGATGCTATTAATTTTAATGAATAGTTTATTCTATTTATAAAATAATATATAATTTTCATGCATATACATGTATTATTTTACATCCGATAAACATTGCTATTAAAATCACTAAAAAATCTACCAACACACTTTTTATAATTTTTTTTTTTGCATAAGTTATTTCCTTTGATTTGTTATATAGGTAGTTAATTTAAATTTAAGATTTAATCTTTTACTAAAGAATTGTTGGCGATCAATTATATATATATTTTTAAGTTCTTGTACATAATCATAACATTTTTGCAAATCTTATCACGAATAAGATAAGTATGAAAAGATTATATTTTGAAAGACAAGAGGAAGTTGACTGAATATAAAGTAACAACTGTAATATTTTTTTCCACTTTTCCAGTAAAAGGGGTTAGTAAATAAATTATAATATTTTTGTACAAAACCTCTACTCAATATGTGCACATTATGTACCTATTGTAAACACTATTGTATACACTGTTTAGTATATAATATTAGTTAAAATTACTTCAGTTATGTATTTTATTAAACAAGTATTTCACAGCAAACTGAATCGATTACAATTAACTGTGAAGCATTTTTTTCAATTTGTTGAAATCCATTTTGATGTCTTATTATATCAGTTTATTTTTAACGTAAGCCTTTAAACGATTAAAAAATCAAATATTTGTATTATGATGGAATTTTTCGTTTGTTCTTTGAAATTGGATGGATATTGTTTTTGAAATCTATATCAATCTTAACAACTAACAATGGGATAAATAGAGGTAAACATTACAGAAAATGAATATTATTCCATGTTAATATTAGATACATTTTATTATACAGTGATTAATACAAGTTTGTGATAGTTTATTTGACAGTTCTTATAAAAATAAATATATACTTTCGACAAAAATTCGTATTTGTCAAAGTTTTTTTTAGAAATAAAAAGAGAGCCAAGCTACCGGAGCACGCGATAAGCCCTATAGTTTGTTGCTTATAAATCGTGAGAAAAAGTAAATAAACGTGTAAACATTACACAACAGTGCTATTGAAACATCTCTATTGTCGAGGGATTTTGTAAACAGTTACATGTGTACATATATTATACTACGTAGCAAAAAATTTGTTCCCGTGGAGAGTTTCTATGTGTAACTGGACAATATTGGAAAGAATGGAGATAAAGAGACAGGAAGAGAGAGATAGCGAGAGAGTAAAAACATGTATTTCACAGTAAACTAAAGCATCTACGCAAGGTTATCTGTAAATCTAGTTAACACATGATAGCGTCCACACGGTGAAACACAATTCGTTGGTATACAGTTGCACCTATACCTAAATACAATATGATCGCGGGGTGTTCGGGGCAGTCGGACGATAAATTTCCTGAATCTACGTCTGTTGTCGTCGCGACGTGTCCCGAAAATCCATTAGCCACGCCATATTATATAATCGTATATAATAATATGGGTAGCGTACCTCCTACTGGTCATCGGCATAAACTACCACGTTTTGGACAGTTGAGCGTTTGCTGTGTAATGGTGGCGAGAGGAGGAAGGGCATTTGACCGAAAACGAGCGCAAACGATATAGTTCGACGAACTCGTATAATATATAATGATTTGAAATTCACCTGGTTCGATCACCCGCCATTGCCATTATAATACTATCATAGTGCTAATGGGTGAGTGCGCTCATAAAAAGGGGAAAGAGCATTTGATTTGTTTCGCACCCGTCGCTATAAAAATACGTTCCTACATGGATCTAGCTCGAATTTTTTTCGGCACAATCGCGGGCGAGCGACGTGAATAGACGAAATGATTTAGGCCGGGCGATGCGTCATATAACCATATTACTATTACGTCATGGATGTTGGCTCGGGGTGGTGCAGTGGTGATTTATATTAATGTGTTCGCAAATATATTTCACTACACGGCCATGAAGCCCCGTCGGGTCATCTCCGTCTGAAATTGAATCGACTATATTACATCAAGCCACCGACGATGACGACGGCGACGATGATGATGATGATGATGGTGATAATACGCTGGTGTGATAATATTATACATTATGGCTGATTAATGTTTGATAAGAGCTGTCAGTGTTATCAGATGTTTAAGTAGGTACGTGTGTGGGAGAAATGTACAACATGTACAGAAAAATATACGTTAAAAAATCAACGTAGATATCGGGCGTGTTATTTTTTTTTTAAATTCTAATCGACATAATGGTGACTGCAGTTTAGACAATGCTCGGATATACGTTCTGATTTTTTTTTTTTTTTTGAGTAATAGTCGCTGTGAAAAAATCCATTGCCCAAAATAAGTTAATGCAATGTACTGTGTGCATTCAACGGTTATACGCCGCTGTAAAACATAAATATATAGGAAGTTAACATTATAAGTGAGACGTTATCGAATTTTCAGATTCATTTTTCAAAATGTTTACCTGAAACTATGACATTCCATTATACGTCCCAATAAACTCTGAACACTTTTATAAAAGTTTTCATAAATAAAAATACCACAGTTATAATACGAGTATATCAAGAAAATTAAAAAGCATACATTTTTATTTCCGACTTTCTACGAAAAATTAATTTTATAAAGATAACAGAAATTTAATTTGTTACTTGTAAATTGTAATATCATTCATACTAAAGAGTATTGATTCTTGGAATGTAATTTAATTTTGTGTTAATTGCCAAAAACGATTTTTTAAATACAAAATTTAAATATTGTTTTTTTGTGTAAACATTTTGGTAATATGTTTTTTCTGTTATAATTATTTAAAGTTCAAATTCAAATCAATATAATAATTAGGTAATATGTAAATAGTAACTAATAAGTTTCTTTACGTTATAAATTCAGACTAAAATATTTTTTAATTTAAATTCGTAGATTATAAATTGTGACAAATAATACACAACATCATAAAGATTATTGGTGTATTTAATATTTTTCATTGAATAAGGATATTAATTACTGGATAATTAATATTATTTGATGTTATAAAGTATGAATTAATTTTTTAAGAAAAAATATATTTCTTAACAGTTTTAATACATTTTATTTTTATATTAATATACTTAACTTGTTATTTTTTTTCAAAGACTGGGTACATTTTTTATGTGAACGGAGTGCTCGTGGACTTTTATAAAATAACGTGCTAAAATTGAAATAACCTAGTGTTTTAAGATCATTATTCGATCTTCATAAAACCTTAGAAAAATTATTAGCACTGTAGAATATTTTTATAAAAAAAAAAATTCAAATAAGAAATGCAGTCATAACCTATTTCCAGTCAAATACACTGTTTATTATTATTATTTTTTTTAATCAACTTATTTGCTATTTTTATATTATTCATTTTTATTTTAATTAACATTTGTCACTGTGATTTCAGAATCCTTTTTAAATCATTAAAGTATGAAAAAAATAATCATAAACATTAAAATAGAAACGTGTATTTTTAAAAAAATAATTTTCAAAATGTGTGAAATAAAAATAAAATAATTTAACAATATTGTTAAATTGCTAATAAACGAATGTCAGTTGTATACTCGTTTAATAACTGGCAGTAAAAATAAATTAAATTTAAATATTGACACAATGATTTACGTTATGCTCGATCACACCTATTATATTTTTTTATTGTTTTATTGTTGCATCATTTTTAATTACATTTTACATATTTTCCCAAAAAAATTTTTAATCTTAACAAAATATTCAAAGATTAGTATTATAGACTGTTCATAATTTACTTGCACCGAAAGTCTTTGGTACCTTATAAAATAAATATTTAAAAAAAATTTAGTTACTATGAACAAAAAGTAAAATAAAAAAGTAATTATAATTTAGATTTTGCAATGTATAATTAGGTTTTATTTTAAGCAGTGCTAAAATTGCGTTTAAAATTATTTTTATATTTAAGATGTCAAGCCAATAAAAATAATATAATTAAGTTTATAAAAATGTTAAGTTTTTGTTTGAATTTAATGATATGAAATTATAAATTCTAAATAATTATGAAAACAATAAATTTACAATACCTATATTAAGTATTTTTTTAATCATCTAATTGTACTGAAAAATAATTTATGCACTTATCAGAACACTAACAATAATTATAGACTAACATAGCAATTAAAACACATATAAATACATATTAGGTACTTATTAATATTTCTCTTAAGTAAATTCGTTACCATAAAATACACTGCCTATCTAATAGTTAGTTATACATATTAAATTAATTTGATGTAAATCAAGATTAAACCCACGATATTTGTGTAAGGTATTGTAAAGTTAACAAATAAATATATCATAATAATATTTTAAAATAAATTATTAAACATTAGTGTATTTTGTTTGATATAACTGATATAAGTATGCTTATACTTATCTTGAAAGACTTTTGACGGTACAAAATTCACATTAAAATATAATAAAGTGATAAAAATCATATGAACAGTTAGAAAAATGTCATGATATCATTTTAATTGTTATGATTACTTGTCAGATGATAAGTATGATTGTTCAAAAATTCTAAGAAACTCTATATAGAGGTTATCAAGTGACTATCACTAAGAATATAATGCAACTACGATTTATGTAAAGATAAAGTTAAATATTATATAATATATTTTTATTCTTGTATAAGAATGTTATTATTATGAAAACCAGCTTAGGTATATCGAATGCGAACTTTTGTCTTGAACTTATCTCGATTGTTTTTTTTATTATTATTAATTTTACAATCATTACAATATATACTATTATATTTTTGTTTCATTATATTTATAACACGGCGTTTTGAATAGGCTATTTAGCTACACTGCTGTCTTAAGTATTTTAATG
This sequence comes from Aphis craccivora, assembly GCA_009835225.1. Lineage (NCBI taxonomy): Eukaryota > Metazoa > Arthropoda > Insecta > Hemiptera > Aphididae > Aphis > Aphis craccivora. The sequence goes on from VUJU01000369.1 coordinate 65,453, forward strand.
TATATCTAGATTCTAGAATCTAAATTTCAGATAATCAAGAATGTTAATACTATTGTGATAAATTACTACAAATTAGATTATAAATAAGTTAATAAACGTATAAAGTGATAAATTAATATACTGTGTACAAATATTATACTTATATAATAATATATTATTACATACCTATTATAATAATTGACTGATTACTATTTTATGTAATTAGGAATAAAATAATTAAACTGTTTTTTTGTGGTCAATTAAAAATAATATTATTGTTTGATAAATTAATTTGGTGTGAAATTTCAAGTTACATTAAATTATATTACTATAGATAAAATATGTGAGATTTAATGGAATGCGTATGAACGGTGATTAGTCGTATTAAAATTTTTTTATAAGAAAGGACCTATGTTACTTTGTAATAAATTATTTATTTCGGTATTAAGTTTTCTTACTACTTAATTCTTTGTGCCTAAATATTATTGATTGAAAATTTTCAAAAGAACTTGTTCACTATTTTTAATGACAATAGAATTATAATTACTAATTTTAAATGTATAACACTGTAATATTAGTTCATTAGCATGTAAAAATTAAATTGATAAATAAACAAAAGTTACTTGATTAATGCTTAATTCGATACACGTTCATTTTTTTTTTTTTTTAATATTTTTATATATTATAATAAAATTATATTATTCCATATGTCTCTGGTATTTGGAAAAACATTAAATTATATCATTATATTATATACTATAAATTCCCGGTTTGCAAAATAGAGTACAACTCTGACCATGTCAACATTTTAACAATTTGTGTCCGTCTTTAATAAATTTCCCTTATGATTGGTTACAGTCAATATGGAGGAGAGCATAGAAAGAAAAAAATTGAATTCGAAGATCAAATATTATATAATGTTAAAAATATTTTAGGAACATTTTACAAAATAAACAAAATACTTGTATGATAGTATATAATAATTATTATATTAAATTATATATTATTATAATAGTCTGTTTCATAAACTTATTAAAGGGCGATGATAGCTAGAACAAAATATAATTGTTATTATATATATATTATATAATGTATAATATGATAGTTTACGTATTTTGTATTAAAAATGTATTAAAATTAAATAAGTTATATGTTTAGTGTATATATGTATATTTTCAGAGCAATAGTATTACCTTGAACCTTGATATTGAAACTGTTTCATGACCTAGTATAAACTCCATGTTTTGGGTTTAATACCAAGTTTTCGATTTGGCAATTTGAAAGGAAATAATCCCTGTCAGATCGTATTATTGATTATGTTCGACGTGGACGATAAGAAAAAAAAGGAGAAAAAAAGAACGTCATCACGATCATTATACTAACAACGCAAGCCGTGACCGGAAGAGCTACAGTAGTCTGTTGAAGAGAGCGCTTGCATGTGAGTGTATGTGTAAGAGAGAAAGAGAGAAATATTGGAATTACATAAGCGACTGACAACACCATAACGAGCTGATGACTTTTATTGTTGCACGCTACGCTGCAAAGAACAAGAATCAACGATTTTACAGATTTGGTTTTATTCTTTCTTTTTTTCCCTCCATTCGTTCATTCCCATCGCTTGGTTTCTTCTCAATCCCATTCTTCTTGCTGTCTGCTCCTAATCCTGTTCCTAAACTCTTGATTCATCCTGTCAAAGTCCTGGTCGAAGTCCGGTCCTCGAGGATGTTCCGAGGGTCCAGTGGGATCCTCTAGGCGCAGCCATTCGTACGGCAGATTACAACCTTCCGGTAATCCATCAGCAACCATGCCGATGCCGATTCCGGCCGCTGCCGGTTTCTGTAGTTTTTTATCGTCCATTATTAGACTTTTTATAAAACCTTTACCACCACTGGACGCAATTTCGTCCACGGAGTCAAAGTTAAGTTGGGATGTATAATTTTGTTTTTATTTGTGTGTATACAATTGTCGATGTTATAACAGTTCTATATACCTAACGACGTTCGTTTGGTTACATGCATGTTTATTTATTTTCATTTTATCACTATGATTTGGTAGGTAACTAGCTATAAAAACGTTGTCATTAATATTTGTTATGGCTCATAAATAGCGTCAGGTATCTTTTACGGCAGAGAAGAGAGTTTAGTATTTAATCCATATCAAACGATTTACTTTCGACTATAGTTGTATTTGATTCCTACTTGATTATTAAATATTATCTTTGGAAAAAAAAAATGAAGATTAAAAATAAATAATTCATTTTTATAATTTTTACGCACTAAAAGTTCGTTCCTCGTTTCAGTATTTCTATTTAAAATAATCTGTAGAACTTCTCAGTAGCTTATAGTATTAATTAGGTTATACAGTACTACTGTATCATTATACGCCGTGTCCCTACTTTTAAATACGTGATAATTTTGATTAAATATTTTATTATCTCGTATGCCAATGTCTTAAGGTACTGATGGTTAATTAAAAGATTTTTCATCATATTTATGTTTGTTTTATTATATTTTTAGATTATATTGAATTCAATAAGCAGTTTTAAATCTAATTTATTTTTTGAAAAATTAAAATATAACATAAATCATGATATTCATAAATTATAAAAATGTATTATATTTTATATTATACTATTTTATAATTGTAGTTTACGAGTAATTCGTCAAATATCGAATATTGATCCATCAAAAAATCGATACGTTTTTTTTTAAATTTTATACACGGTTGTCTTGCACAATACAACATTTCTGATTAATGGGCCACAATTATGGTTTAACACGAATCAAGAATCTGTTCTAGAGGCACTTGCAGAGATTTGAGAATTTCGCTGATGTTTACGGAAATTGATTTGATGCAAGTGGTAGAAAACAAGATGATGGATCGCTGAATACAACTATGATGGCTTCTTCGCTTCTCTCCTATTAATATTCGATAACATTTTCACAAAAATCCGTCATGTAGTTTTCTACCTCATCGAGTTTATATTATTATAATACTTATTTTAATTTCATACTTAAATTAAATAACCGTAAAACAAATCAAAATTTAACTACCTAACGATATTATCATTATACTAATTATTTATTTATTTTTTTACATTATATTAATATGTGTTTTAACATTCACACAATTATTAATATTAAAGAAAAAACCGTTATTTTATTTTTGTATGTTTCTTATAACTTTTGAAACTATATCTGTAGTTTATAAGTTAAATTTTTAAATAAATACTATAAAAAGTTACAATCAAAATAAATTATAGTTAACCAATTTATAATTATTTTAGAAGATATATCTCCATTTTGTTTTTATTGTGGTTATTCTTAAATGTACATAATAGGTATATTAATTATTATTTTAGTTTATTCAATAGAAAACTAAAATAAAATTGAATATGAAACTTTTTATCATATACAATTGTAAATTTAAAAATAAATTATATTTCAAAAAACAAATTGAGTAATTGTATCATTTTGTTATTATTTTGTTACTCAAGACATTAAAAAACCCAACATTGAATAGTAAATTCATAACATTTGTCGAATTTTGTATACAATATAAATGTATATATAAGGTTTCGTCACCGAGATTCCGAGCACTGTTGTTTCCTGTCTGAGAGATCAGTTGTTAGTTTTGCCTTTTAACAGAAAAGTCATTGAGGGGCAAGTAATACAAAGGAATTGTGAATTGTTCTCGACAGAATATCAAAATAAACAGAAGATTTTTGCCTTATTCGGAAACCGATGCGTATACTGATAGTGTATAAAGAGCAATGGGGTTGTGACGTTTTGTAAAAATTTGATGAGACAGAAGAAACGAATTTTCGAGAACATAAATAACAGGATGAATATAGATGCCAAAAAAGGCGGACAACGAACGACGGCGGGTGGTAAAATATTTGAAGGGCTGCCAGCTTCAAATCGGGATCATATATTACGATGATAGAAGTCATGTTTATATACCAATAAACACCAATGACGGACTACAATATTATTATAATGGATTATTCAAAGAAAATATATAGATTGCAAATAATAAAATCACTTGAAATTCTGAAAACTACATTTTGAGTAATGGTTTATAATATTCAATGTTTAGTTTTATAATATTAATATTATGTAAAACTATAATCCTATAGTTTAAATATAACATTGTATTATAAAAATAATTTTTATTTATTTAAAATAAAAATATCAATAAATATAAAAGTTGTTTGGTAAACTAAATTACACATGCAATAAATTTTAATTGACAAGTAAACATTTTATTTGTATAGTTCTGGAATAACTACTAACAATATATTCACAGTATAAACAAAGACAAATGATACTATTGAAAAAATTTGACTTTTAAATCATTTTAATTTTAAAATAGCAATAATATATAACTATTGTTATCATTCAAAAAAATAAAAAATATAAATATAATTAACTTTAATTCATGATTTCTTATATTAAAATGTTGTCACTAGAAACTACCTTCTATCAAATTTACATTTCCATATCACATTTTTATAAAATTCAATTATTATATAAACAATATATACTGGTTGTAAATATTCTTTAATAAAATAGTAATTAAAATGATATCAATTTATAAATGTTTTTTTTACTTAATTAAAAAAAATATATATTAAAACCTTAAATGTTTTTTTACTGAATATGTGTATTTATTCCATAAGGATTAATAATTTAAAAACCAAATATTTTTTACACAGAACATTTTATTAATTTACATTATTTTCAATCTAAAATTAAAAATTAGTTGCAATAATATAATAATAAAAAGTTATATAATTCGTTGATATTTTGAGTTTAACTTGCAATGGAAATGGTAAGGATTATAGATAGCTTACATTTTTTAATAAGGTTATACGATTAAGTTAATTTTAGTTTTTTATTTCGTTTATTTTTGTTATTTATGATATTCATTATTCCCATTATATTTATTGAATTGTGTTTTTTTTAAAATCTTTCGAGTTTAAATTGAGGTATACCAATCAGATCAAGTCATAACCTTATTGTTATTGCCCATAACTAATTTAATTTAGCAAAATCATAGTTTCTTACTTTGTATTCTGGTTTTCATTATTTTTAATTATAGTATTAAATGTTTTTATTGCACCACATCAAATTAAATTTTAAACGAGAAACTGCACAACTTACTATAAATAAGATAAATAATTATAAACATTATATATAATCTAAATAAATCTAAGTTCATAATAATGTAGAACTTGTGTATTTTTTTTAATTTAAAAAAAAAAGTGTTATTTAATATGATTTTAAAGTAAATTGAATTTTTACCAAAAAATGAAAACATTGTGCTCGAAGTAAAAAAAAAGGTTTATCATAGTGCGCTTGTATACATCGACAATATGATTATCTTTTTATTTACACACTGTACGTAATGTTAGTACACCTGAAAATAAAATGTCAAAATTATATCGTTCATGGTTAAATCTCCGTATACAAAATATATATTATATGACTTGTAAATCGTTTCAAGTCGATCATCTATAACATTTACTTGGAAAAATATTCTGATAACAGGATTTACTATTTTATTTTAAACTTTTTATAAAATACCTATGGTCGTTAAACATCTAACCTCAATGCTGCTATTACTAGCTGAATCGTATACAATTTATTATTATTATACATATATAAATACACGTGAAAATATATAATCTCGATCTTTATTGTTGACAGGATACCAAACGACCGGCAGGAGGAAAAGAGTGTTACAGGAAAAATATGAAAAAAAATATGAAATATTACTCGGTTAAGGAGTAATGTGAAAACTTGTGCTCCGACCTTTGAGAAGAGGTTCGATGGTTCCCGATTAATCTTGCGGGAAACTTACGTGCGCGAGTGTAGGTGCGTGTTACCTCACACATGCGCGTTTGTGTATGAGTGTGGCTGAGGACACGAATCCTTTTTACTGGCCCGTAAAGTTATACATTACGGATATACAACACACACGCACGTTATATATTTAATGTATGTATTATATAATATTATCCTTGTAGTCGTTATGTATAGTCTGCAGTCGTGTGTCTTTATATTGTACTTGAGATACGATCTGGGCTCCCAAAATGTGTCCTCAATTCTCGTATCGCAGGTACCCAATGAAATTGGCTATTATGCAAGTTTTGTGGGGGATATAGGCACGGTAAAGTTTATTCGCATTGAAAATCGTAAAATATCTTGTTTTATTTCAGTTCTAAAAACTCGGTACAATATCTTCGAGTGAAAAACATTTGATGTAATAATATATTTTCGAATGAGAAATGGTATTATATATATATAATATGAACGAGAACTCAATGACTGTTTAACATACTAACATTATTATGACGGTTGCAAAGTTGTAATGAGTAACAAATTTACGATAGGCAATTTAAAATATCATAATAATATACGTTATGTGAACACGTAATAATGAATTATAAACCTTGTTAGTAATCAGTTATTAGTTATAATTATATTAACCTCTTGTCGGTATAGTATTAAAATGGAATATAATTTTTAATATTACAAATTCGTTTCATACGTATACAGTGTATACTATACACTCATTTAGATTTATGAACAATTACTAGATTTTTAATAAAGACAAAATAAGAATACAATTTACGTTGGTATCTAGATATATTATAATAATAATATAGGTAATACACCTATAATTTATTAAATAATTCACATGCAGCAATAGATCGTTTATTTGTTTATTTTATTTTAATATATTGATACTTTGAGTTATTTGTATGTAGAGTTATTAAAGTAATTTAAGTACATATATATATATATATATGTAAATATATTATAGATACATATAATATAATGGTTAGTATACTAATAGTACTTACGGGTAACTAAAAAATAATACAAATATACATACCAGTTCCAGAAATATTTAAAGTTTCTATCAATAAATCTTATCGGAGTTATCTTAAATGACTATTTTTTCAACCCAATTATTAAATCCACTGTTCTTTAAAGGTGAATCTAAATCTAGATAAATGCGTTAAAGAAGTGTATTTTTCTCTCACACTCTCTCATATATATACATATATTTACTAGATTCTTATTTTAAATGTGTGATTTAATTGCTATCTCGTTTTCTTTATTTTATCCAATTCAAAATACATTTATCATGTTGATTTGAATAATATGTCCTTATGTCCTATGTTCATATAAGAAATACTACCTATATAATATACTGTACTGTTAAATCGTGTAGAAATTTATTTTACAGTTGTGTTATTGGGAAATGTTTTATTCATCATTGACATATTCACAGAATTATATTTCAGCGAGATTTATAAATAATAATCAATATAAATTACAAATTAAAAGTTATAAATAATTTATAATACATAAAAAATATAAATATTCTTATAAATCCCTTAAATGTATCAATACAAGAGTATTTGAAATATATATAATATATATTTTATTCTTAAATTATTTTCAAATATATTAAAATACATTGAAAGTGTAATTATTTTCTTTAATCCATTTGTGTTTTCGTAATCAAATCTTAATTGAGGACATCATTTAGTAAACCCTAAATCCAATATAGTTATTTCGTGAATTTTAATTAATTATAAACGTAGTATAATGTAGGTATTAATAGTAAATACATGGTGGACACTGTACGTATAAAACCTAAGTAATAGGGAACCTAGAGCATAGGTGAAAATAACAAATTATTTTACCTGTTCACAAAATACTGCAATTCGACAGCAATGGGAAATTATATTACAACATAAAGATTAAAGATATTACACTGCCATGATACGTCATTGTTAGAACCTATATAACTGTGGATAGAGCACCTAGTATAACTTAAAAGATAGTCAACACTAGTTGAAGGTCTAGCGAGGTTACAGGTGTGTGCTTAATAATTTTAATGTTGAAATTATACGAATAAAAATAAGTATTCTATTTTATTTTACAGTAAGGAGTAAAGCGTTTTAGTTATTTATATCCTATCTATTTCAAATACGTCTCAAGATTACAGAAAATATACTACGTCGTTTAAATATTAATTGTGTTACCGATCGTCGTGTCGTCGTCTGCACAACGATCACTACAATTGTTTCAACCAATTATTTACCTATATTTTGTAGGTATACATTTCAAACATAAAATATCAGGTATGGTACAGAACCTAGAAGTTTTTTAATAACACATCAACATATCTCACATCGTTCATCTCATCGCAATGTGTGTAATTATGAATTTGGAATACATTTGGTAACAATAGAAAGATAAACCATTTGAAAAAACAAATTCCGATCGGAAATTCGTAAGTACTGAAATCATGACAAATTGAAAAATAATCACTTAAAAGTACCAGATATACTTTAAATCCAATTCTTATAGTCATCTAAAGAAACTTTTCGAACAATAATTTTAGTTAAAACAAAATTTTAAACAAAAAAGTTAGGTATCTAACTAAAAATAAAATAAAAATTACAAAACCAAAATATATAAATATTGTTTTTATTCATAATATAAAAATCAACAATGACTATACATAAAATTATAAATTACTTTCAAACCAATTTATAATTTGTAAAACACCATTACAAAATTGTTGTGTATTGTGTACTTTGGTTAATTACTTTTAATTATTTTTAGTATAAACTGTATTGAGTTAAAAAAAAAAAAATTTCATTAAACAATTTTATAATACGGTAGTTGTTTCATGTTTGCTATATTATTATAATTAAATATTATGTCAATAATTTCTATTCATTATTCTTTTGCTTTATATTTTTATTATTTTTTTATTTGAATCCACAAATAGTATTTTGTTTAATTAAATATATATATATATAAATTATTTATGATTGTATGATATTGATTCATTTTTTTGAAAAAATATACTAAATAGCACAAAACCCACATGCATAGATATTAAATGGAAATAGGACCTATGCATATCATATTAAATAAACTACTCCAAGTAGTATATCATCGATTTATTCCATTCGATTAACCAAAGAAAAATGGCTGATTTGTTTTCTTACTACTTTACAGAAAGAGAAAGATGTTTAAAGAAAGTACTACCAAAGTAAATTTACTGGCCAATACGTTGGTAAAGTTTCATTTCGTTTTGACTGTGCTGTGGCGATGAACAATTATTTTTTTTCAACATATATTAAATCGACTGACATTCGCTCTCACCGTTATCCATTATTTTTCTTTAACCAGACCATCTGCCGTTTATAGGTTGTTTTGATATTGTTCGTCGTTTCGTGTTTGTTTCCCATCAAATACTGTTCGTCCGGATAATAAATAATAACTTTCACCCTAATTCCTCCCAACAGAGCTTTATTTTTTTTCTTCATCTCAACATTAATTCCTTTTTGCGACCATAATAACGATGGCTCGGTACGCTACTTAATTTTTCTTTTTAAAATGTTTTTTTTTTTTTTTTTGTAATTTACGGATTATAATAATATCGTGTAGTTATTGTGATAATATGTGCTTCATTTTTTTAAAATGCTTTTTTCATAAATTAAGTGCTGTAATATTTTTTAGACCGAGAAAAGAAAAAGTGAGAGTAAGAAGTCTTATAATATCTCGTGGCACTATTAATGGGATAGTTAACCTATGGCAAAAATGCTATCAATAAAATTAAGATAAATTTCTTATTTTTCTCTTCTGTTTAACAAAAAACTTAAATTTTTCTTTCCAAGTTTAAATGATATACCTTATCTAGTTTAAATAATATAATATAATATATTATTATCCAACTAAATGTTTATTCGAGTTAAAAATAGTGACTTATAACTAAAAAACTTCAATGTTCAACAATCAGCTTTTTATTATGTCATTATTGAGTGATGATGTTGAATTTAATACATTCAATTTCCATATCCAAATTTTATATTTATTTGCGTAATAAATTATTTATATTATTTATTTATTATTCATATAAATATTCGAATTTTTTTATTTATTTTTCATATGTTTTATACGTTTATTTATATTATACAATATTATACAATACATACTTCTAAAAAAATCACAATCTCCACTATTTTTGCTTGTTAAATTTATCCTTTAATTTATAATGTTTAATACGTATTCAAGTTTGAAATATAAATGTATGAAATCAGCCTACTTCAATAAAAAAGCGTCACCGGTTAAATAACACGTGGTTACTGTCTTAAATCACATTTTTTTAGGACTTTTTCAGATTGTAAACATTCATGATGCACAATAGAACTTTAACGGTTTATTTTTTATTTATATCAAAACATAAGATAGTGAATTCAGCGATAAAAGTTATTTAGTTTATAGGTAGTTGTTTTATAAATAACTAAATTTATCAATAGTCTTAAAATGTATAACTGATTTACTGATTAACCTTGATAGAATTTAACCAATTTTATGATTTAATATTGTTTTATCCAATTAGTATATCATATAAATAACAAATAAAATATTTTACGACAATTATGGACATCAAACACCATACATTATTGATGCTAGTTTTTTTTTTTTGTTAATAAATCCCAAAGTGTTGAATGTTCTCTATATATTCTCGTGTACTTTAATATTATGTTTTTAATGAGATAATATTATAGTTTTTTAAACATTTACGGATATGCAAATACTCCTAGCTGGACATACTGCATTTGTACATTATAAATTAAACTGAAATAATTATCGTTGATATGGGTCTGAAAACCTATTAGGGTCGAATACTATTGGATGTGACAGTTGACGAAGCTACCGGTTGAATTGTAAAGCTACAGTAGATTTCAAATTAATGTTTAAACTGTCAGTCTATTTTCTATGTAAGATTAGTGGTATTTGTTTACGTTTAAATTTGGTTAAAAATAAAATCATCAAGCGTGTTTGATTTTATTGTACTTTCACTTTTTTTCTCTATAATATATTATTAAATAATATTTATTGTTGAACTAAATACTATTCTCTTTAAATAAAAAAAAAAAAAAAAAAAAAATAAGAAAAAATAACAGATAATAAAAAAATGTTATAAAAATTAAATATATTATTTATGTTTAAGGTTCTGGTTAAAATAATAGCAAAATTAGGTATAATTAACTCATGAAAATCAATGTATATTTCAAAAAACTTTTTAATCGAAATACGGATGCTTATACATTACCATGTTACAACATTAAAAATAAAAATAGTGATAACTAATAGTAATCTGAGTAATTGTTATGCTTAATGTATCTCAAATGTCACTACAATGTTTTTATTATATTTGAATTCGATAATAAATTTTTGAATACGATAACAATAATTATGAGCGAAAAATGTCTATTAGTCTATATTAATAAGTATATTTCATGAAATTTTTTTTGATAATGCTAATAAAATAATTTATTTCACTATTGCGATAAAATGATTTAATTTTTGTTGAAAATATTTATGTATACCTATTAAAAAATAACTGGTAAACTTCTAACAACTGAATATAATAGTTGCGATTTTAAGAAGAGATAAAAAAATAATAACAAATAACCGAAACAGTATGAACAGTGAATCGTGTAAACATTAATTTACGAATAAGTTTTTCATCGTATTATATCTATTTTATTGTTGATTATAATAATTACATTATGATTATAATACATATTAGTATAAACGAATTTAAAGTTATATGAAAAGTGACCACGAATGAGAAAAAGAAATATCGTTCGCGTAGCAAATTGAAGCACAAAACCACCTGTATCATTAATAATATATAAAATTATACTATACAAAGCAAATGAGTAACAAATCGCAAACACGCCGTGGGTGACTTAAGTAGTCAAGAGGTTATGTTATTCTGATGACAACATATTTGATGCACTATTGCTGTATTGGATAATGCACCAGTTGCATCAATACATACAAATATACAATATTTTAGATTAAATACCCAAAAATGAATTTAAAATTACTGATATTTCATTGTATGCATGTTTACCATCCGTCAGTAAAAATAATATCTATATATATATATATATATATATATTAAGTACTGCTATAGCTATATGATTGCAAATACGTATTATACATGATCATATTATAATTTATAATAGAAATTAACATAACATTTTATAATAACACAATGACATTGACAATCTGAACGGGGAACATTATACGTTGAGAGCACACACGTGCTTTCGCGCAATCCGCGTTCTGTTTAATAAATCATTCACAGTGATCCATTATTTATCTAAACATCACGGCGTAGAGCGAATGTAAAATAATTTGGATATTATTTCTCAAGTATATATTATTATTATTCGTAATTTAAACATAATTCGTTATATTAATAGAATTTATTTCTATATTCATTGAACACAACAAGCGTAGAAAGAGTATTTTTTATGTATATATTTACATATACATATTACATATATTAGGTAATTGTACTCGTTTGCTGATGGAACTATCAAATAACCTAGTTAGATGACAAAGACATTGATGGATTTATATGTACCTCCTTCCTTCATGCTGAGAGGCATAATAATGTAAGTTCGTATTTAGAAGTTACAAAAATAAAATTAAAAAACGGTAATTGATCTTAATTCTTTGGTTATTTTGCTTACATTTTATAAATATTCCATATTCGTTACCTAGGATCATATGATCATATGGTCATTGGTCGTATAGTATATATTATTTAAGTTGTAACTACTATGGAACATTTTTTATTGATTCAATTTTAATAATATTTTATAAATGATAATTCGGCTTTGATATTTAACTCACAAAATATTGCCGATAATATTATCACTATGAACAAATATACTCATATAGAATTACATTTTTAATAAGAGCAGTGAAAACATGATTTTATTTAAAAATGTGTTTTGAGCGTTATGCTTCTAGAGTACAAAATTATAAATAATAAATAAAAAAAAATTCTACCGTATTGCTGTAAGCATGTGGTAGTCTGTCAAAGGATATTATATTGGTTGTAAAGAGTCACTTAAAATGGTGAATAAATCTAACAAGCACTTCAACAATCTTTTGAACATTGTCGTAAACTCCTTTTGATAATATGTGTAATACGCATATAATAACAAATAAGTACAAATTAGAATCATGTCCTTGGATATTGAACTAAAATTTAAAATTTAAAAATTAATATTAATCTAATAACATAATTTAGTGGTCGATTGTAATGGCTTAATTTACAACATAAAAAAAAAAAATTAAATAGAGAGATCGAACAGTGTCTTGCCATGGTCCAAACCAATCATCCGTAATATTCAGAGAAGATGACTTTATAATTAACTGTTTTCAAAAGAATTCATTCAGATCACAAATGGACAACTGATGGCCAAGAAATATTTATAGACAAACATGTTAATCATATACTAAACTAAGACACAAACAGTTTAAATTAATTGATATAATATGTATATGTATATATGTATCATTAAACATATCATGATATGTGAAACTGTTACATAAACATTGACATACGTATGAAGTTTTTGTGTGAACTTTAAAAGACGTTTTACATTTTTGTTTGTATAAGGTATAGAAATCAATAAATCATGAACAAAATAGTAACGTATTCCTAGGTCGATGTTAACGTTTTATAATAATAATAGTATAAGTACTGTTTGAGTTATAATATAAATGTATAATAGAAGTTAAATGATACACAATTAACAAAGATAACCAATTAATTGAGTTAAGTTTATATGAAAACGTCAAAAGTAGGTATATAAAGTAGTAAGTATGTAATATATAGGTATTAGGTAGTTAATAATATATAATTATTATTTTTTTAATGATTAATTATATTTGAATATCTTAGGACTATATTGTGTTTAAATCAAATACATGTTTTAATTATTACAGTGCACATTCATATAATATTATTTTTATGGTTTTAAGGTCGTAAGTTTTAATAATTTACTTGGAGGTTATTTAATATATATATAATACAATTTATAAGAACAACAAAGCAATAACACATTTGAAAAATATTTTTCGAACTATTTTAACTGTTAAAAAAAAAATACAATACTTAGGAATTATATTTTATGTACATTGGTGAATTTGTTTGATTTTAAATGAATGTACTTAAATATTTATTATATTATGTTGATGATAATAATCAATAAACTTGATTATATTAGGTTTGTTCTAGCATAGTGTTGCTTGCTAGTTATAATTTTTAGCAACATATAGTCAAAGCGCATGCGTCTAACATAACAAGTTTGCAATTAGTGATCTGCTGGAATGGTTTTTGGCTATAAAAGTTTTCGGTTGTGGTTTTTGCATTGTACACATGCGCAAAGCATTTGACTGAACGTATAACTAGCAACAGAAAATTATTTTTTTCAACAAGTTGATAACATGTTACAGCACTGATGGAACAGAAAACTGTTTGATGTTTTAAATTTGCTCTGTTGAAACATGTTTTTGGCTTTGTGCATGCGCTGAAAGTTAGCAACACTATGCTGGAATAAACCTATTATGAACAAATTATAAAAATAAATGTTATGCATATACCTACATGAAGACACGAGAGAGGAAGTAACCCGTGAATTTGACTTCTGATATTTTTTTTTGCTTTGAATAAAAATAAAAATAAATAGTTTAAATGGTAAATACATATTATTCGATATTAGCACAGGTAATGTGGAAAGTACCTATATTAATTATCAGACAAAATATTTGTTTTAATTTTTTACAAATAAAAATAAGAAAGAAAGAAAGCTATCTGCATATTATGTAGAGTATAAGTATATAAATATAAAATTGCACAAACAGATATCTTTTGAATGCATCATATTTCTCATTTGAAAAAAAAATGTAATCATATTAAAAATACTACAATAATGTAATGTAGTTCTATTCATACGAGACTTCATTCTCAGATGAATGATAATTATAATACATAAAACATGACTACAAGATTATGTTGGAATAGCATTCACCCCGAGTATCACAATTAATATTTTTGAGAATAAAAGCATCAACCTCACATTGAATGGGATACTTCACATCCACTTCGTGTTCTCTGAACAATGTACTAACTAGGAAAATCGAAGTCCAAGATGTCAACGATATATTATTATTTCAATAAAATGTTTAGTTTTTACCCAGTTTTGAGCTATAGTTATAAACATACTAATGTGTACATCGGAGTTGATCTAACCAACAATATGGAATTTGCATGTAATTGTATAACAAATTATAATGTTTATTGCATAACTTTTTTCAAATTTAATAATTAATATACCCAAGGTAAAGGTAATATCGAACAAAATTGACTGATGGTCTTGTATATTATCATATTTCCATAAGTTCTATGCAACTGTAATTCAATGTACCTAATACACAAAATAGTAATTAATATTACGTATAATATTCGTATATTGTATAATATAATTATGGCTTATTATACTAAGATTGATAAAAACTATAATGAAAAAAGCGAGGAGCTGTGATACTTAATATTATGGAAATCTCTTTGATCAGTAAAAGTTATAACTGTCGCTGTACCAAAAAACAAATTAGAAAAATGTGTTAACTAATTTTGTGTCAGATGTTGTTTTTCTCTGCTCACTGAATCAAACGGCTTGAAAAATAGAACAAACGTGTATTCTTTGTTTTTCGTAACATTTTCATCGTAGAGGGATTGATGATCAAATATATAGTATTGCGTGCATGTGTTTTTAATTTATCGAAGTGGTGTGGATCGAATTGATTCTATTATAACGAATTACTTTTCAAATACGGTCGGTTCGTGATTCGTAAAAACGTTTCTTCTGCGTTACATTTGACGTTTTATTCGCTCTGTTTGAACGTCTACAACTATAACGATATGGTCTTAGAATAAGGCTAAAAGAATAATTAATATATAATATATATATAAACAAGATTTTTAAAATGAAATGACGATAAATCACGGTTAACAAACGGAAAGTGTACCACCGGCTTTGCAGTTACGTGGATAAAAATGTGTTTGTCGAGTAAGTTGTATATAGTATAAAAAAAGCGGGCAAGTGGGTACCGATCTGCTGTACATTAAGTGCCGTGTGGATCATTATTATATTTTATAAGAGTATTAAATTTGAATCCAATGATAGTTATCATTGTATACGAAAAACGACTCTGAACGAAGATGATTTGTCAGCCTAGGATATAATTTCCAGTGGTTGGTTAAAAAGGTTGTTTATTTATTAATGGCCTGAATACACCAAAATTTAAGTTCTTTTATAATTATTGTAAGATAAACTTATGAAAAATCTTGTATTAAATTTTCAACTCTTAGCTACTTATACAAATTTTTTTATGAATTATACCTACAAAATAATTTGCAAATATTCAGGAATTTGACAAATTTTTGTCAATATTTGAACTTCAAATGCTAATAAAAAAAAATTGTGCATATGTATTCTTATAATTTTTTAATCACTATAAGAATAACTTATGAGGAACTTTGGATTAAATTTTCAAGTATTTTGATAGGGCCAAAAAAATTTTATCGACACTTCAAAAAAGATTTTTCAGAAAAATTGAAAATTTCAGTCGTCTATAAATAGCTCAAAAAAATTCAAAATATTTTGAAAATTAAATCACGTAAAAAAAACGCCAATATAAATAATTGGTAAATATTTCAAGTATCTACGACTTATACTTTTTGAAAAATAACAAATAATTAAAATCGTTTGAGGATAAATCGTTATCGTTACGCTATTTCGTAAAATTTCAAAATTCAAACGCACTTAAAATTTTGCCTATAATGATGCTTTAAGTTTTCTCTATAGATATTTGAAGAAAAACTTTGGAAAACTTAGTGTTGTATTTTTAATTCTTAGTTATTAACACAAATAATTTTATGATTTTTCAACTTCAAAATTACTTGCAAATTTCGCGTTTTCGACAGATTTCGTACAAACTATAAACGCTTATAAAAAAAATTGTGACTTACTAACTAATTTTTTTTAGTTACAATAAGAACAACTCATAAGAAACCTTGTATTAAATTTTCAAGTGTTATTGATCATCCAAAATCTTTTTATTGACATTTCAAAAAAAAAATTCTCATACAAATCGAAAATTTCTATGGTCTTTAAATAACTCAAAAAAAAAAAAAAACAAAAATTTAACTGTATATAGATAACACTGACATAAACAGTTCATAAAAATTTCAAGTATTTACAGTGATTAGTTTTTGAATTATTACAACAATATAAAAAAAATCGATTTGGTCGAAAACTGGTTTTGCGTAAAAATTCCCGTTTTACTGTCATTTTATTTTTCTCGATTTTTTGAAAACTGTTGGAAAATGTTTACTTTTGACCTTTATAATGCACCAAGGATATTCACTTTTACATCGGAAACCACCCCCAAAGTTTGAAATTGGAGCAATATTTCGACTAGTTATGCTGTACACAGACACAAAAAAAAAAAAAAAACACATCATTGTAAAATCAATACATTCATCACTCCGTTCAGAATCTAAAATAAAAATAAAACTACAACTAGAAGCGTGCTAGTAGTATACCTGCGTGAATTTTCTATAAAAACAACTAAAAGATTGTTTTGGTGTTTTTGATTGAACTTCTGTGATGAACGATATGCCCCAGATATATATATACGAATTATCATGTAAGAATGACTGCGAGCTCTTTGTAAAAATATAATTAATTCCATAGACTGTCGAAAGTCCACAAAAATTGACTGAGATCCTATGCACAATTTAGTGGCTGATAGGGTTAAGCTTCGTATAACAAACGTCAGAAATCGATTTAACATACCTATTATTATTATTATTATTATTATTATACCTATGTAGGTATTGGCGTTATTTTCCGTATATCAAATAAAAACACGAGATTGTTGCATAAATTGTATTGAAATATGTACGAATTCCACTATAATTTCCTAACCTAACCCATTCACAACACAATAATGTTATTATATTTTATTGGAAAAATGTATTAAAAAAAAATAAAAACAAAAAAAAAAGTTGAAAATGTCCTTTGTCCGTCTGTTCTTTTGTTTTTCTGTTAACGTGTTTATTGGTTTAAATCCATCATTTGATCTGGGTCGGGTCTCGTGCGCGTGATTTTAATCGATTTACACTGAAAAGGGTCGTTATTATTATTTGGCAAAGTGTTTTTTATCGAAAATAAATTGGGTGAGGAATTTTGTTTGATTTGGTTTCGGGTGCACGAAATAATGGCAAATGTGGAGGGTTCCAAAAGGGTACGGCAAGGCGAAAGTGGTGTCTCTTCGGTTGTTTTTGTTTTATAATATATATGTATATATAATATATATATATATATATGTATATATTTATATTTCCTTTGAAATGCATTTTTTCTCTACCAGCAAACGAATCATTTGTATTCTATTCACGTGCGTAGACCCTGTGAATTATCACCTCGACTCTTCGGTGTATATATTATATAATGTACATTATATATGCGGCCAATACACCGCGCCACGCCGATATTGAACATTATGATTTACATTCTAATTGAAATGAAATATCAACAAAAGTAGATAGGTAACGTCGAACTGAAATATATTCCAGATGGTTTTTATCGCTGTTTGGATATGCTTCAATCATTATTTGGTCATTCGATTCCGAGAAAAAAAACACCAGGCAGTATATATTTTAACCAAACTGAATTTTGATTAATTTACTGTATCAATATTGGTCTTTTATTTATTTGAATTATAGAAATCAACAGGTTTTGAATTGTGATGTATTGATACAATTTAAAACTAAATATAAATTTTATTAAAAAAAATCACTTTATATTATTTAATTTTTTGTTAGATAGGTTTAATGGTGGTACATGATAAAAATACGAATCCTCGATTTTCACATAACATTAAGTATACTCGTATGCGATTAAATTTCTTTATATGCTGCATAATATAATATATTTATAATTTTAATCAACTAGATTTTATTCTTATTTTAATACATTGAAACTTTTTCGTGAAACGTGATATTAGATTAAGAGTACTTACGCATGAATTTAAACCATATTATATTTGAAAATAATGTTACAGAGGAACATTTTATTAGTTTATTTTAAAATATAATTATAGAGGTATAGAAGTATTTTATTTGTTTAATTCGATTTATTGTTTAATCTATATTCCAATACAATATAATACATAATATATATATATATATATATATATATATAACACAAATTATACCTAAATAATGGTTTATACGGCTAAAACGTGCATTTTATGAAGACAATCTGGCTATTAAGAATAATTGCGTACGGCAATTCTATTTAGTTTTATTTTATTCCCATTCAGTCAATGATTGAATTTAAAAAAGAGATAATTTAGGGAGAGTGTCACCTAAACTCTTTAAATTATTTTTTATTTCGTATAAAGTTTAACACTTCTATGGTTTTGTGATGAAATTCACTTTTCATATTTAATAATAACCAAAATAAAAAAAATATTAAAACACGACAATTGTTGTTATTAAATTAGATACGTACCTATAAAGCTAAATTTGTAACATGCAATTTTATAACAGGTAACCAAATTTAGCAATTAGTCTTAGTCAGATAGTATAAGTTTGTTAATAACAATTATGTATATTAACATAGGAAAGTAGAGTAGACTATGATAGTAGTTATATAAGAAACAAGAGAAGACGAAAAGGGGTTCTACCGCTTTATAGAACACTACGGTTGAATAATGTTCTTATATTTTAATTTATGTGTGTTTCATTTTTATTCATGTACGTCTAAATGATCGGCATATACGACATAGGAAAGTAGATGAAATTGATCAAACATTTTATCAGTTATCTAGTTGTCGTGTTTAGATTTTCATTAAAAAAAAAAAATATGTTTATAATGTAGGTAAAATATAGTAATTTATACAAAAATAAAGTCAACATATAATATTATATTTATTCTACATGGAAAATATCAAAACAGAGTTAACTTCGTTGTAAAAAAAAAAAAATAAATAAACAACTAGAAACGTTTGTGTCCCAGGTTAGAGTACACATTTGAGTGATATTATTTCATCAAAAAACGATTTTCTTCGTGATTAAATAACGTTGTTTGCGTGACAGGCATCGTTTTCACCGGTAATCGTCGGTGTCATGAAACGAGATTAATCACAAAAAAACATAATATTTACACATGCACAACAATTTAGATTTGATGAATTATAGTAAATTATTATGTCCCCAAATCACATAATATAATACGTAAATGTATAATGCAGAACCGGTATACTTAAAAATATAAGTGTAATATAAAAATTGTCAGTGATTATTATTGTCATTTAAATTTTAACTTAATCCTCTTTCATAATGTATAAATATTAATTTTTGATTTATAATGGTCTGTTATAATAAAAATGAAGTCATTAAAATACATTTGTAATTTCTATTAATCAATTCATAGAAACATTTTTAATGCAATTAATATATATGGTAAATAACACGTAGAATGCACTCTTATATATATTTGTTTAGTTCGATAATCAAATATCTAGTACATGTAAAAATTTAATAATAAATCTTTGGTAAGCTTATTTTTATTCAAACATTTAAAAATGTTCAAAGATCTAACCCTAATGTAAAATGTGTTGTTTAATATATGATAATAAAAGTAAATTTAATAATATTGTGGAAGATTGATTTCATATCTGAAAGCTATAAATCATAAAAACCGATTTTGAATTGCTTCAATGGCTCCAGTCTGATCAGGTATAAGGTATGGGATTCAAATACCTTTAACATATGAGAGTTAAAATCAAATACGCATTTTAAAGACAAATGGGTGAAGCATAGTGCAAATTTTTTAAAGGCTTTTTTGAGGAGTTATTGGTATTTTACTAGAAGAATTAATAATTCGGAATTATTTTAAATCATCAGTGAAATGTAAATATCATGAATAAGTAACCCTGACGTAATATATATTTCACAACTTAATAACACATAATTATAATATTATGTTAAGATACTTACAAATATTACTCCTATAAATAATAAACGTAAACGATCTATGGAATCGAAAAAAAATATTTGATTCGAGTGAAAAAAAGTACATACAAAACATCCAATATAAAATAATATTTATTAGGTATTCAACATGTTTTTCCGTTTTGTCATTAGATAGATACAGGGAATGAAAATCGAGAAAACACAGCGGTATAATATGATATTATTGTTATTTGTTATTTTCTAGTTTTTCGATTTAAACGTATTACTAATATTATATAATATATATACACATAAAGTAGATATAAAAAACTGTGTATGCTATCGAACATCGTGTCAGGGGTGGTGAAGACAACACATAGTTTCGTTTAAAACGCAATACGTTTGCGACTTTGCTGTGATGGACTTTAAACGATTAGAAAACGCTGCAGCAAAGCAAAGCGCTATCACGTCACCGTGACACATCATTTTTCATTCGGGATTCTATGCTCGCGATACGAATATTATAGTTCTTTCCCCGTTGTCACCGCCGCCTGCACCGTAATTGTCTTGCCGAAAACCGGAATAAAGATGTCTGATAATGGTCGAGAGGGGTTAAAGAGTTAAGACAATGGTGCTCGGGTCTATGTGTACTCGGCTTCAATGTTTACGTAGTATACGTATCTGTATGAATACATGTATATATATATATATATATATGTAATATGTTAAGCAGCGTGGTTTTTTGTTTCTTGTTTTTGTTCTCTGGTCGAGGGACTCCACGAAAAACGTTTTAAATAATATTGTAGTCGAAAGTCGCCCAGAGAGTGTAGATCCCGAGCTGAGAAATATCGAGAGTTCAATGCAAATTTATTTTCATTCGGTGAAGGAAATTTGAATTTTCGTGTCTCGTTGATACGTGCTATAAAAAGCAGCTCTGCTGGTGTGTATACGTCCATATAAGGGGTAAAAACAGAAAAAAACACGTTATGTACTATACGAGTATTTATCATTCCACCGCCACCTCTGCTGACGCCCCACGAGGCTTTCTGCCGCCATTTAGCGTTCTAATAAATCCACCATTGTTTAAAGATTTATATTTATATGCAATGTTTGCCTCATTAGTTTTTATTTATATATACATCGATATTATATACATATTCCACGGACTATATAATAATAATATAGTAGATAGTGTCTGCCATTATTATAGGTCCTAAGTGGCCTCCATGAGACTGGAGCGCTTAATAGTACCTAAGAGACGCGTATAGGATATTGGAAGTACAAGAATTATGTAAATATAATTTGTTTTAAATGCTAACTCTTTGCGTCTATAAAAACTAACAAAGCATAATCGTCGATGGAGCTCTGTACCCAAACTGTTATTATTATTTTACGATTTTACGCTAACTTAACTATTCTCCCTATCGAACTAGGTATTATGTTTGTTGCGTAAACGTTTACTGGTCTACTCTACCCCGTGGAATATACGTATAAACGAACATTCATATATTATATTTGTAAACTTATGGATTTTAAACACAATGCGCTGTTCACCCGATAAAATTTGGCGAATGTATTCTTGGATTTTTTTATTTTTATTCATACAACCTAAATCCAAAATACGTACCCAAAGTCAAAGCAAAGAAAATGTATTTCAGTATGTGCATTATATTTTAATAATGTTTAATTACGCGTAGTTATTTATTTCAAAAGAAGTATAAAGTTGTAGCTTTAATAAAATTCATTGTGAATAAATTGTTTATTTACGGAGATTATTGTACTATATAACCTTTTCGTTGTTCCATGCCAAGTGATAGATTGGTTGTGTGTTAAAAGACTGTTTTTTTTTTTTTTTTTAATTTAGAGGGTAGTCCAAATTTAATTGTGAGATAATATACACAATGTTTGTTCCTTGGTTTTTTTGATATCTTCAAGATGAACAAGCACAAACCTAACGTAATTTTAAAATGCGCACGCCTAAAACTTATTATACTTATATATAGGTACACATTACACAATATTTTAACGTAATTTACTTCATAACATTTCATTTAAAATTCAAAAGTGTTTCTGTTTGAATTTGTTTCTGAAATGAATTATAAATAATTACCTATATAATATACCTAGTAATTATTTATTTCCAATGAACAATTGTAGATATTTGTTATTAAATAATTAATGTAACCTAACGAGTAACGGTTGTATAACAGTGGAGTATGAGTATTATTTTAACTAGATTATATTTTATAGGCTTCATTCATTGTAGCATATAGCATATTGAAAACAGGTTTATCAGGTATTTAACTACGTATAATAATAATTGCTAGTGAAGTAAACGCAAACTTAAAACCACTATGTACCAGTAATTCAAAAAAGACAAATAATTTATATTGTTATTTTTTTTATTCTAATTAATTAGCAGTAACCATGTCAATAGTTTATACTCTTATATTATAACAATATTCCTATAATAATAATGAAGAGATTTATGTCTAACAGTTTTAACATTATAATTTTTTTAAATATATATATTATCCATCATATTATTTGAAATATTTAAATTTCTATTCAGTTTAATAATTTTAAATAATGTTTATCGATGATAATATTAACAGGAGTTTTCGCTTTATTACAAATAAATATAAATATTAAATCCTTATGACTTACTACAGATGTTAAATTAGTTAATTTATATTTGTGAGTATTGTTATGGTACCCTTGGCAAAGCTCATTTCACGAGCTTAATTATACATATTTTGACTTTCAGTCTAATTGGATTGGATTGTATATGAATAGGTTGCCAAGGGTATTCTGTCACAATAATCAGGATCTTAGACCTTTACGTTTAACGGCGACCGAATATTCTGCCAACTGACTTAGGATTATATATTTAAATGTTAATATCTATGTAAGTTTGTTGTAATATTGTAATCAATATTTTGACAGTTAAAATAATTTTCTTAAATTCTATTATTAGTTTTATAAAATGTAGAGTTATTTTATTAATTTTTATTTTAAATCTTATTACACTGAATATTAGAATGACAATATTGTTTATATTGCCCTTATATATTTACGATAGTTGATTAAAATAATAGCTAAATACTTAAATTAACTACACCTGTTACAGTATATTAATAATTTAACTATTAAACCGATTGATTGATATGTTTTTAATTCTGAGCTATAATGTGTAGCAATAAATATTAAAAATATATACTACCATTATATTAAAATCCTCAAAAAGTCTTGTAATACTGTATTTCTAATGCATGTATACATAATTATTCATTTTAAATTTAAGATATATATTTTTAAATTAATAGGTATAGTGTACTCACTATTCACCTGTTTTTATATAAAAAGTCTTATAAAAGTTTTGCCATGCCTTTTTCCGTCCATGCATTTTCTGTTTTTCGACTTTTTCTTTCTATTTTCGCTTGTTATCGTAATCTTTACCTGTTAAAATTCTATAAAGTGGACTATTCACTCAAAGTTATATTTAAAACCATTTTATCGTAAACTGTTTTCCTACATCTTGTGTACAATAATTATGAATACAGAATACGTAGAAAAATAGAAAGTACAACAATTATTATAGTTGATTTAAATAATAATTGTATCAAATTGACGACAACTTCGAAAAGACAGCAATTTATAAAAAAAAAAAAAAATGTTTAGTCAATTTATCATTTGTTTAGAAATTAAATTCGATTTTAAGGAATCATAAAGGTGTAACTATAATAAATTGACTTATAATATAGTAAATTGATTAATACATAATATAATATTTGAAGAAATAAAAATTACATGTTATAATTTTGAGTGGATAGTGGATTATTTCAGCAGGTATAAAGATTACGATAATTTATTATGAAATAGCACGAAAAAGGTGAACAGCTGAAATACACAATGGAAAGATCTCGACGCCTTTATAAAGCATGCTTACTTACTCGACGAAATATTATGATGTAATAGGTAAAGGCATTTAACAATTTTAATTGAAATGAATATTGAAAAAAATATTATTATATTATTTTTTTGATTTAATCATAGATTGTTACTTGATGAAAAATGATAATGCGATATTATAAACTCAGTAGCTAGTACTATCTTAAATTTGTATAATTATTATATTATATTAATTATATAATTCTAAATTAAGCACGTAATTACAAACTTATAAAAATAATAAAATAAACGGAATCATATAAAATATGACTATATTATTTAGACTCCGGAATATATTTTTTTTCAGTTGTAAGTTATAAGATTAATAAGTACAACATTTCCTAATTCAAGTTAAAATCACTTTAATTATGTTTAAATAAACCATATTAATAACAAATTAAATTTTTAAAAGAATTGATTTACATTTTATATAATATGATTTACACACAGTTGCTAAAAAACAGCACTAGACACAATTTATGTTGGCGATACTAACTCATAAATAATTTCAGTTTACAAGCGGTTTTAGTAAACACGATTGTGTGTACATTGCATTGGGAATTGAAGGAATCAGAAAAGGTTTTTTTTGAAATAGCACTAAATGATGTTTTTGAATTGAATGTAGAGTTTTTTTTATATATTAAGTGTTTTTTTATAGCTCATCCCACCCATTTGGTCGATTCCTCAGTAATTGAAAACCCATGTAATATTTATCCGAATTTTCTATTTTGATTTGGGAAGTTGATTTTTTACTGAAAAAAAAAATAACTGATTTACTACTCAATACATATATCAAAGAAATGTTTTCAGGAAATAAAAATGTAGCATGTAAAAAAAAAAAAAACATATAAGTATGCATTTTTCAAAATATTGTTTAATGTGAAATTATAAGTTAAAAATGCATTCTAGAACCTATATAAAGTAGATTATTATGCCAGTTTTCTGTTTTATATTGTTATTCAATATATATATTATATTATATTGTAAATATTTCGTCTGGGATTAATTTTTACTATTTTTAATAAGAAATATAATTAAACTACTGTCTGTTTTATTTAGTATTGGAAATTCAGTGTTCAATTTTAAAAATAACATTATAATAAATACTGTTTCATAAAAGAGTATATTTTAAATTTTAAAATTATTGGATTTATTATTATTTTTTTTAGTTATTACAATACTTTCAGACTTAAAAATATATATACAAATAATAATAATAATGTTTTATTTCCAAAATATATATATTTTTTTTATGTGTAATATTATTAATCATTAATGTTTGTTAGTGTTTAAATATTTTGTTTTTATTTGAGTTGGGTTCTATATTTCAAAAGAATATTAAATATTTAGTATACACACCAAATTATACATAGGGGTTATTTTTTTAATTTATTTTTTTTAATAATTTATTTAAATAGCTGATAAATGAACATGAATCATATACCTAAGTATATAAAGACACACTCGTGTATTGGTTATTATATGACTATTGATTTTTACCTCGTTTTTATAATATCCCAATTCCAGGAAAAACAACTTTGAATTCAAATTTCAAGTATTTTAAAAAAAAAAACTTAGCGTTTTTATGTTTATAATCGAAATAATAGATAATTAAACTGTAAAACTGTAAAATAATCAATTTTCCTAACTATAATGAATACTATAAAATAAGTACTTAAAATGTTCGTTGTACCTATAATAAATATTATATTGATATATTTAACGATATTTAATAAAATAGTTATTACTATACATTCATTTAAATTCTTATATAATTTAATTTAAGGTAACTATCACAGGATAATGTTCAAGTTTCAACAATATAACCTTTCATATTTTAAAAATGTTAGATGTTTTATATATATATATATTAATGAACCATAAGCTTAAAATTAATATTTTTTTTAGTTTTTAATGTAAAAATATAAAGAACGAGTAAATTTGTCACTGATATAGTACTTTATTTTAAACATCGTACGTATATATTATACAAATATCATTAGAAGTTAATAGACTAATTCACTATTTTATTCTTTATTTTAGTATCTTTGGAAAGGACCCGCTGTAAATCTTCCTGCAGATTTTATCACCTATATACATCTAAAATGTTAGCATTATATTTTCACTGATGTCTAGGTAGGTTAAAATTATGTTTATTACGTTGAACTCGAAATAATTTATATGACTTGAACTTAAACGATTTACATAATTTGAAAAGCCTTTGTACAGATAAAATCGAGAATGAGGTATAAAAACCCATTTTTAGTATTATTTTGTAATATTATATTATATTATTACATACCTACCTACATAGTATTATAAAAACACGTATCATTTAAATATAATAATTATGTAGAAATATTTTCTACACAAATATCAAAATAAATAACAATAGTTTATGTCTTGAATTTTGTAAGACTATCAATGATTATTCATAAAAAAAAATGAATTCAAATATTAAAAAAAAAAAATAGTATTTTGGTGTAGAATGTATAAAAATACATAATACTCACATCAAATCTTTTACTAATGAAACTCAACTACCAAAGTGTAATGTTATTTAAAAAAATCAGATGTAGAGTATTAATCAGCATACCAAAAGCGGACCACATTTAGAAGTGTATACTGTATAGATATATTATAAAACAACATGCTGATCTGTACATTTTCGATTTCCACGACAGTTATTATTATAAGTTACAGTGTTACTGTGGAGGAAAAATTGACAATTCTACAACTGTATAAACACTATAGACGCCGAATAGTATTTCAATAAATATATATATTGTCATTGACAAGTGTTGTTACACTTAAATTTTTCTACAGCATAAATACAAAATAATTATCGTAACAATATTATTGGTTTTTCTTCACCCAAAACCACTGGAGTAAATATAGTCGAGAAGACGATCGGAGTGTGGATCGGACATTTATGGCATAAAAATAAAACGTTTGTATACGATATACATATTATACATATATATTCGACTGCTGTCGGTTGACAAAACTTATTAACATTGACTATACATACATATTACTATATGTATACGAGTAAGAAACTGCGCGGGCGAACGATATTGTTGGGACAAAACACACACACTTAAGCATTGACATACATAGACATAAATATAATGTTATATATAGCAGTTGTGTAGTTTTTATTGAAATACACTTTATTCGTATATGTGGTTGCGATCGCCGTCCGTATCAGCAAAACCGGCAGCCCCGACGATAAAGCTGGCAAAATATTATTGCGTGTGCATTAGCTGTAAATTGTATTTTTATTTTGACAATCCACCTCCTCCGCCGACCACCCCCCCTCCCTTCCCCCACTTGCACCCGCGTATAGTGCGGTTTAAACTGAGACTGTGGTAGTGTGCGGATAGAGGTATGGGGAAATACAAATTTAATCGAATTGAGGGTCCGCGACCGCACACTCGTATACACATGCACGTATTGCACGTCCTCTACGCGGTACAAATATCGGACTCGGGACATATGCCCTAAAGGCTAAACTGTCATAAACACATTCTCTTAAATATATATATATATATATAAACTCTCAGTGTGCTTGTGTGTGTGTGTATGTATGAATGGTTTAGGTGAACCAACCGTACTAGTGCTGTGGTCGCAGCCTGATATAGCGCGAACGAAATCGGCCGGCAATATACACGTGTGCGTATATATATATACATATAACGTTAAATTATATTATATATATATATATTTATATATATTATGTACGTATGTGTAGATCGAGGGACTGATTTACATAATAAATTCAATATTCCAAGTTGGTATTGTAGGGGAGAAAAAAGACGATATCCGCTGGCAGTGGGGTTTTGCGGCGCTAATCCACCGGACGAGTGTGATAATATTATAATCGCTATTAAAAATTGAAGGAAACACGTGCAAGACATTAATTCAAAATTAAAAAAAAATATATTTTCCGTTGTAACGGGATCGTGATAATCCGACGTTCTTAATAATATATGATATATTACAGACCTATGGAAATGTAATGGACTCCATTATATCACGTGATTCTATTATTTTAAATAGGAACCGTTCTGATAACTAGTGCCTATTGATATGTTCTTTCTTTTCGAATAATTATACATTATCCAACACTTTTAAACTATTCTACTAGGAGTTAAATATAGCGTAGTATTAACTCAAGTACTTAATAAATAATAACTCAAATAATTAATTGGATAAAAAATATTGAATAAAACGAAAATTCACAGTTTTTTGAATCAACATATATTTTGTATTTATAATATATTGTTTTCACAGCATACACTTCATCCATATAATACTAAAATTGAATATTATTAAAAAATTTAAATTAAAATTGCTATCTATTAAAAAGAAAATAAACGAGTTCAATATTAATATATAATATATTGTATTTACCTTAAGACATATAATCTACACTTTTCTTATGCGTAGCTAATTTTAAAAAAAAAACGAAAAAGCTGGTACTTAAAGTTTAGAACAATACACTAAGAGTCTAGTATAATTTATATGTATAAAAAAAACATGAAACACGTAAATTAAATTAATTATTTATGGGACTTCTATTTTCATATAATAATAATTTAATAAATTATGGTTTCTTTTTGTTGTAATGTAGTAATGCGTGATAATAAAAGTAAAGTAAAATTTAAATTCTTAACTAAAACTCAGAATATCACAAAAATATGAAGTATAATAATTATTCTTCTTATGTTCTTATAACTTCCTAGTATTTTTTTTTATTTGTATTTTTTCAAATCAGATAAAATTAAATATTTTAACGAAAATTGAAAACATCTATAGAAAATTATATCTCCTAAAAAAAAAAATCGATAAATCTAAATTTAAATAATATTTTCCAAAAATAGAAATGTTCAACATAATTTTAAAATAAGTATAAGTTTTTATTTTAATAATTATAGAAAAAAATTAGCGCAATAAATAATTAACTATTTTAGTTTTGTTATTGTAGCTAAAACAAAATTTATCGTAAAAACTTGAAATAGTCCACTGTTATTTTAATTCTCATTTTTCAAGCTATACAATTAAAAAATATTTAAACTAATTTTAAACTATTTATAATAAATTAAGTATTTGAACATTTTGATATTTTTTTAGTTCTTTTTTTGTGTTGATAAAAATATTTAAGATCAGTTAAAATGCTTGAAAATGTTATACAAGATACCACACAATTTCTTCTTATAGCTACATAAAAATACTAGAAATGTATTTGAACAATTTTTTTTTTTATAAGCATTTGAAAATGGCTGAATTTATATATGTAACGAAGAATAACAATTTTTGTGATCTTGCTTTAATTTAAGTATATTATTTACGAGGTCTTGAAAGTTTTATTAGATTGTATACTCTCGATGCAATTTTAAAAATATTTAGATTAATTTTTAAGCTACTCTATAATTATAATATAATATGCACCACGAACGAATGAATATTGTTCTGCGTAAGTTAATATTAACTCAAAAGTTAACAACAATGATATACGATATACAGTTAATTAGTTAATAATGTAACAATTAATAATATGTTTACGGCAATAATTAATTCAACCTATACTCGCTACGGAATAAGAACGTAGGTATATGGGCGGTGGACCAAAACAGGTCCGCCGCCGGTGCGATGTGATACGTTATTATTCTGCGGCGAGTATACAGTCCAAACTAATGTTAAAATAAATTGCTACGATAGCGATAGATATAAATATAGAATAAAATATACTTAATAATATAGATTGACAAACTTTACCCACTTAGAATAATTTTTTGATAACAATTATAATTAATCCTTTAATAAATTCGTTACAGTTACCTTATTAATGACGAGGTTCTATCAAAACGTACCGTATAGCAAACCGTAATAATATCCTTTTGGCCAACTTTTTCATATCAAATTCACATCGAGTCTAAACGCCGTATTTTAATATCGATAAGAATCCCACAAAATAATCAACTTAAGTGATAATTATTTTAATATATTGCTAAATATTGCCTAAGATTGTATATCATGCACAATGCAATGTAAATAGTGATCATATTATTATTTTATTTTTTGTAATATATATAATAACATTAATAATATTTTATATTAAAAAAGTTTTTATTAAGAGATATTTGTTTCTAGATAAATAAAAATATTTTTTTGAATGTTTTTACTACTATTGGAATTTATTTAAAATTAAAAAAATAAAATAAAAATTTATTTTTTATTTTCTAAGAATAAATTACGAATATTGAAATAAAATACAATTATTTTTAATTGGTTATTATTAATTTGATACTAACGAGAATAAATTTAGGGTCACTTACTTTAAAATGGATGCAAATAATGAAAATAGACATTAAAAAACGAGCACTAAGAACAATACTGAAAGAGAATAAAAATAAATAAAAAGATGGCATGAAATAGTAGAACAAACAATGGCCGCCTTTATGAGCTATACAAGATATATAAGAAGAATTATAAATTTAATTTATGTAAGTAGTTACTTTACTTTATTTCATACCTAGTAGTAATCATAAATTAATCATAGGGACGATGTCTCATAATGTAATGTGATATATTAAGCATATGTTTATTATAATATTATGTATACAACGTACCTACCTACTCTCTACACATCCATGTTTAATATAATATAATGTATCAGGCATTTGACATTTAATTATTTATGCGTAGGTACGTATTTGTGGAGATTGAATAATATAGATATTTGGGTAATATGTTTAAAAAAATATGAATTTAAATATATATTATGTATATCAACTTAGTTCATACGATGTGTTTGGGAAGTTTTGTGTCTTACATTGTATAACTATAATATACGTTTATGTCCAAAGAGACATAGTGATATAAATCATTAAATATACAACAACAATATGTTTCTATTTTCCTGGAAATTCTAAAAACATGTATTACAAATGCGTCTAAAGATTTCTTAGGTAGGTATCAAAACCTTTTTTTAGTGCATAACAATAGGAAATTGCATTTCTCCCTTAAAAAATAAATAGTAAAAAAGGAACGAAAATATGTAAACATTTAGTTACTTTTAATATGATACTCTTGTTATTATCACAATTACGTATAAATTATAAATTATTAAGTTTGTAAACTTTTAAAACAACTTTAATGAAGTTTATAGTAAACAAATAAGTTTTGTGTATGTAATATTTTGTTATAAATTATAAACGAATATTTCAAAATACATTAACTATTAGCACACAATATTAATTTCTACAATAACAACTTTTAGATTTTTTTCTTTCATTATTATTTAATTTATTAATACTTATGGGTATTATTATTTTTAATGCCATAATTTTAAACAGTATATTAAGGAAGTTTAAATTGTTTTAAATTTCTTAAAACAAAAAACAAAAATGATATTATTTGAGTCTTAATATTTTCGCTCTAATAATCTTATACTCAAACTAATATTTAATGCGTTTGTTATTAATTAGAGAAAACAGATGGTTGACATTTTTTGAACAACTAAATCAAAAAGTTTTAAAACTATTATTCAATTTTAATAACTTATAAAAATATATAAGTACCTATTGTCATTGAAATGAACTTAAATTTGCATTTCATTTACATGTTTACATGGACATAATAAATTATTAATGATTAATAGATGATTGTTTTAAATAAATACAAACGTATATACAATTTAATAACGTACACATATGGTCAGAATATAATATACTCAGAATGTAATCATGATATGATCAGAATTATTTCAAAAATAAAGTTTGATTAAGAGTAAGTATTAAATTAAAAGTAAGATAATAATAAGTAGGTACATATTATATAATATGTAATAGTTTAACAAATGTTGATCACGTTTGAATGTTACTGCTAGGTAGCTACTACTTTCCTCAATATTTTATCATGTATTTTTTTGTATTTTTTCACGCTCATAATATGCCTATTATAATACTCATTATTACAGATTTTTAGATTTTAATAAATGTAAAAATAAATATATATAAATATAAGATATTATTAATAAATAAAATAAAATTATAGTTTTGTAATAATACAATGTTGTCAGTTAATATTATGTATGTATATTTTTTAAACTAAAGCTATAAATTATATAATATATAAATATAGTTTGTACTTAATTAAGTATTTAATGAAATACTTAACATTTAAATGAAGGGGTTTTTTTAATTTATATTTTTGATCTAAAAAAAAAAAAATAACTTATATTTTAAGTTAAGCTATTATTTCCGTAAAATAATTGTTAACCAAATAAGTTAAATATTTGGGAAATTTCAGGAAATAACGTTTATTTTAATGTAGTCAGTTCTTCTAAACTTAAATTAGTTGAAAAAAAAAATAACTGGCTTTGATAGTTTTATATGAAGCTGCAGTGAAATAAGAAGTAAAAATATTATAGAGATCTTATCAAAGGCTTTGACATGAGTTTTTAATCACAAATAGTTAATATTCATATGACGGGGCTTATTAGACTAGTACTGCCACAGTTCTGAAACATATTTTATATAGTTAATATTTTAAATAAAGCAATCAGAGTGCGATGAATTTTCCTATGTTGAGTGTGACGGCAACTTGCACTATTGCACAATAACTACACTGAGTGGCTAGACTATTAATTATTCCAGTTGGCCACTATATACTGTTATCTACTGAATACTAATCTATACTGTTTTACCAAAGTCCGACGGTGCAACTGACCGATCTTCTCTACGTGTTGCAACCGACGCTTCCCTAGCAGAAACACCTCGAAGACGTCGATATTTATTATCATATTATATTTTTTCGTTTGTTATATACATATATATTACCCATGTAAAGAGTGAATTGTTATCTAATCTATCACTAGTCATCGTGAAACAACAGCCATTGTTAACTTTAAAAGTGCAACCTATCCTGACTATGTGTCGATAGGTTCTTTAATACTTAATTTGTACAGATAAAATATTCTCCATTTCACAGTTTTTCACAACCCTAAACATCAATAAACCTAACAGTAAGCTTTACTGTTTTATCTAACGATGCTAGTAATTGAACATATAGTATTGTTAATATTAAACACTTAAAGCGTATTATTAAATTGTTAACAAAAATATTTCAACACGACTGTGAACTTTAAAACACCATAAGATGCTATTATAGTACAAAGTAGTTAATAGAACCGAATGAAGTTGCTGTTATTTATCAAAACGTAATTCTCAATTACTTTTTACCACAATTATTCTTCGGCTAAAACGAAAAGAGAGAAACGGCTCTTAGATTCAAAACGGACATTAGGTTTAAGTGATTTAATTAAATAATCTTTTGAAACTACCTTACATTTAATACTAGCTGACTAATAACGTTTCTATGACCATCATAAAGAATTTAAACTTTATCACTATAACAACAACTAGAATCAGTATAATTTGATAATAATCTACTTTAACAACTATTTTTAAAGAAAACGAAATTTTTATATAATGCTAAGATAGAATTATTAAATTAAAGTAAATTAGTTTAAACATATTATACATTTATCTTATAACAATGATATTATTTCACAAATAAAATAAAATATTCAATTAATACACAACTAATATGCACAATTAAATTTAAAACATTTATATTGCAGTCTGCGAGTTACCTAGTTCAGAGTATAACTTATAACTTTATTTATTCCATCGAGTTTTAATTTTATAATTTAGTTTTAAAAAGTTTTCGGATTTATATTATATATCAATTCCAAAACAACTCTATCACATTACGTACCAGAGTTTTTCTAGAATATATGATGACGTTACAACGACTTCATTTTATTAAATTAAATAGTTAACTTTATTTGTATATCAGAAATAAAATGGTTTTACCTAATATTACTGAAATAAATATAAACTTAAAAGATATTTTAATATAAATTCAAAAGAATAAAACTAATAATACAACTCTTTTTGACTCCCTCACGGTTGGTGGTTGTCAATTTTTAAGGTTATTGATAAATTTATTTATGTTATGTTGCCTACTGTATAATTAACTTGCTCTGAGGAAAAATCCAAATATGTGTGCACGGTCTTGAATTAGTATCAATTGATTATAAATTTATAAATATACACACAAATACAACTGTTTAATAATTAACAAATACAATTACGAGAATATTATAACAATGGTAAATGTTTTGTTGAATAGTTGAAATTAAATCGCGTTAAATTTCAATAGTATCTACATCGTTTTAAAATTCTTAATGTTTATGAATACTATCAAATGTATTAATTTCGAATTTCATATATATAATATCTACTAAGTGAGCCACTTAATAACTAATAAGTATATAGTGACAAGATTTAAATATTCTAAAATCAATCAACAAATTATTTAAAAATAACCAAAAATACACACACACACAAAATAAAATAATTTTCAACGATATTACAAAATTACCAAAGTTCAATACAAAGTTGTTTATAAGTTTTTCAAGCTATATTAAAAAAAAAAAGTCTATTGAAAAGTCAGATACATTTTTTATCAGCGATTGAATTTGTAGAACATTGTATATTCATCTATAAAATAACATTATTATTTATCATAAAACAACTTTCGATATTTTGTCGTACCTAATAACAAAAACAAATTACCGTAGATAATAAAAAAAAAAAACATAATAGGTATATGTTTTTATAAAATATTTTGACTCTTTTTGAATTGTTAGTTCAACAATTTTAAAGTTTCAATAATTTATAAATATTTTTAAAAAATTATACCCCTATTAAATATGATTATAAAAAAAGATATTCTTTATTGAACTAACCTTACTAACATCAATTATTAATTTAACAAAATCTTTACACACTGGTAAAGCTAAACACACATTTCTCGTATTTATAGGTTTTTTTAGGTATACGTATTTTATTGATATGAAAGAAAAAATAAGCAATTGAACACAACAATTTAGCATCAGTATAGTTGGATTTTTAATTGCAATGTTTTGTTTTTATTTTTACAATATATTATTAGTATCAAGCAAAACATTTAACGTTATCTATAATTATCTGTATTGTTAATACAAATTTAAGATTACAAAAATTCGTTTTATAATTTAGATAAGTCATACATATAAATATAACGTACATGTTTTTAATATTATAAGCATTTAAAAACATATACATATATGTACATAATAATATATTATAAATTTCGTGAAAATAAATATTTAAATTTAAAATATATACTATACATTATATTTTTCAACATAGTTACTAATTATTACTAATTATTATTATATAATATTACTTATCATTTTTATTGTTGTTTTTTTTTTTATTTATAGTTTCAATAACACAAGTACTTAAGTATAATGATGAGCATACATCATAAATACAATTACTATTATTTTTTTTTTTTTACAGTATGTCAGTATACACACCATTATTTTACGATAATTTACCGATATTTGTAATTATTCTAGAGATTATTAACAAGAATACAACAATTCAATTATGATTAATTCTATTAAGATCAAATGACTATAGACAATTCCATTCACAATGATAGGTTTAGCAATCAAAATTATTCTATTTCTGTTTGTAGAATTACTTACTATATTACATAATATTATAGTAAAATTTATACTAGAATAGTATATTATGTAATGTTACAATAAATTTAGCTAATTTAATCAAGATAATGTGAATTATTCAAGTTGATATGTATCATTTATTTTAAAATTTACTTTTGAGTTTATTCACCCATTTCTTAGAATACCTTCAACGTTTTTTACTTTTAATATAAATTGAAATGTAATAACGCAATAGAGATTTTTCAATGAGATTAAAACGTATTTTCTTCATTTAAACTTTTTTAAATTATTTATCTACTGAAATGTAATGTTTGTATAACCATTGGATTGATTGCACTTAAACTTCTAAGAATAAAAAGTTCTTTACGGTGATTTAAATGTTTCAGGATATTAGTCTTTAATAAAAATACAATAACAATTGAAAAACATACCTACAAATTATTTAAAAATTATTTTAGTTTTAAATAACGTGATATCATACTTTTTTCACTCTCTCTATTTATGAAAATATAGAAAAAAAATGCGTGCGAATATATATCTATAAACTAGTAAGTATAAAATAAATTTATCATATCAAACGTGTTTGAACTGGAATATTAAATTAGTATATTAAATAAGAATAAGTTTAAATTGAAAAAAAAAAATTATAGTTTAAATAATTGGTTGTTATTTATTTTTATTTAGAAAATAGAAGTCTTGATAATCACATATAATTGATAAAATAGACAATTTAAGCAAGCTTCCCAAACTGGAAAATATGTATTTTTTTTTTTTAACATTGACTCACTAAATATGATGATTAATTTATTTAACAAAAACAGGAAAAATCAAACATGACATATTAATACGTACATCAATATAAAATTCTGAACTAGGTGATGAATGTATTGATTTTACAATGATGTGTGTTTTTTTTTTGTGTGTGTGTCTGAGTACAGCATAACTAGTCGAAATAATGCTTCAATTTCAAACTTTGGGGATGATTTCTGATGGCAAAGTTAATATCCTTGATGCATTATAGAGGTCAAAAGTAGACATTTTCCTACAGTTTTCAAAAACATCGAGAAAAACAAAAACAAAATGACGGAAAAACGGGAATTTGTACTCAAAACCAGTTTTCGACCAAAGCGATTTTTTTATATGGTTGTTATTCAAAAATTAATCACTATAAATACTTAAAATTTTCACCAAATGTTTATGTCAATGTTATCTATATACAGTTAAATTTTAAAAATATTTGACTTTTTTTGAGTTATTTATAGACCATAGAAATTTTCGATTTTTATGAGAATTTTTTTTTGAAGTGTCGATAAAAAAATTTCGGATGACCAAAAAAACTTCAAAATTTAATACAAGATTCCTTATGATTTTTCTTACAGTGATTAAAAAATTATAAGAATACAAATTCACAATTTTTTTTTATTAGCATTTGAAGTTCAAATATTGACAAAAATTCGTCAAAACCATGAATATTTACAAATTATTTTGTAGGTATAATTCATAAAAATTGTTGTATAAGTAGTTAAGAGTTGAAAATTCAATACGAGATTTCCCATAAGTTTAGTTTATAATAATTATAAAAGAACTTAAATTATGGTATATTCAGGCCATTAAAATATAAACCATCTTTTTCACCAACCATTCGAAGGCTGAAAAATCATCTCCGTTCAGAATCGTTTTTCGTACACAATAATACCTATCATTGGATTCAAATTTGGAATCACTCCTATAATATATAATAATGATCCACACTGCACCTAATTAAAATTTGAATACCTACAATATTTTTATTGATTTAATTTAACTTAATTCATATTTTATTTTTATCCCTATAAATAATACTATTACACTAATAGTATAGTTAATGTTTATAAAAATGTTTTCAATAATGATTATTATAAATTAAACTGAACTAGAAAGCATGGCAAAAATAATACTATATCGTCACTTCACTAATATAGTAATGTAACCGTACTTAACGTGATACCACACTTGAGTGTTTTATTTGTCGTTCTGATCCTATTTTTCTCGACATGACAACTCACTCGGCCGTGACATAAGTAGAAAAAGTTTCACTTCAAAAACTTATTAAATTTTTGATCGTTGTGAAATTTCATAATAGTGCTCAAGTTTTTATACTAGTCATAATTTATTTACTTATTAGGTTTATCAACTCTATAACCAACAGTATTCTCATTTTCAACATTAATATTAGAAATTGATTTCTTGATTTTGGATCCACAGTTTCAGTTTACGTTTTATTAAAATTAATCAAGTTGAAAAATTTTAATAAAAGTACGTGTGAAAAATATCTGATTTTTTTTTTTTTTTTTTGTAGCTCAAAACCTATGTTATTTTGTTTTCAATACAAATTATAAAAGTAAAGTGTATAGAATATTTGATTTAAACACGTGTAGTGTTTGTGTAAATTAATTTGTATTTATAAAAAGCACGTATGTGATGATTTTTTTCAATTTACAATATCAAATATACATAGTAATTGTCATTCTTCGTAAAACCATTATCGAGCGTTAATCTACTGAGTTTATTTATAAAAATTATCATTACGAATAAATAAATAGTGAATCAACTCGGGTGTTTTCACTAGGTCAGGTTATAGAAAGTTGAATATATTGAACTTGTTGACATCTTGTCCTCAAGATTTTGTTGCCTACAATATTTGGAAAACTGACAATACACTTGTTATTACAAATAACGTTGTTTATTTCTCTAAAAAACATATTTTGAAAATTATATCACCTTATAATGTATAAGGTATATAAAGTAAATTATATGTCGTGTTTAAAATGAAATATTAACTAAATATTAAATCTAAAAAATAATAATAATACTACTCTGAAGAAATACATGATTCTGAACTTTAAGTGCTTTGGGGCACGGGTTAACTATAACTAATCAATATGGTATTTCGTATAAGTACTTGATTTGTATGCATATTGGAACTAATTTAGAGGGATAGACTTAAAAAAAAGAAAAAAAACCTATGTAAACAAGGACCACTAGCTATATTATTTAATATTTATAAATATAATATATCAATAAGAAATATATTCTATGTGTTTTTTTATATATATATATATTATATTTATTATATTTATTATATTATAATATTTGATTTTACTAACCCGACTTGACCGGTATTGACATTATTTTTGTATAATGTCAAGCAGGGCTCAGTAAATGTGTATACGGGGATATATTACAAAATAAATACTTTATACAGGAAGAACTATCGAGGTTAGGTTAGGTTATTTTGTATTAGCTACGTGAAAAACGGGAAAATACGGTAACTCGTCCTGTATAATATTATACTTAACACGTGTGTGGTGGTTGGCTGCTAATTTTGTGTGGCAATATAATATAGAGGAGACCCGACGGCGACCGTTGTTTGTTGTTCAGGACAGACCGCACCACCATTCCTGTCGAGGAGACGACCCCACGGGAACGAACGGGCTGGCGAGTCAGACCTTTTAGCGTAATATACGTTTTTATTATTGTTGTAATACGTGTGGTATTAGTTATTCCGTAGAAATATTCGCTCGTTTATACTCGCGGGGACCACCACCACAACATTTGATTACAAATTCATACTAACCACCAAAGTCCTCTACTACTTTAATATATATTATTATATTTATTTTAGATGAAATTTTTATGTCCACCACATACGATGAAAAATAAAAAAAAATAACTAAAGTTATAATATGATATGAGTGAAAAACTAATTTCATAACTAAATTAGATTAAGATTGGTATAATATACTATTACGAATGACAATATTAGATGGACAATCTTCCTGTGTTTATTGAATAGCTCTAAAACAGTGATAGAAAAAAAACTGTACATTACCTGAAAAAAAAAAGAGGAGAAGAGTATTTTGTCAGTTTTCTTTTATTATGGCAAAATACATCTCAACAGAATGTCGTCCTTTGAAAAATGTCCATTAGTTTATCTAAATCAACCAAACTCCATGAAACCAATACTGAATTGCTTTACTTAAAATACTTAAATAATACAAATAATGTGTCTTATGTCAAATCATATAAATTATTAAATTTAATTGTATGAAAGTAATATTTATCTAATATTATCTTAAAACACAAAGGCCGTTTTTATAGTGAAATATAATTAATACAAAAAATAATAATATATTAAGATATTTAAGTTACGAAACCTTAACATTGCAATATAATTGTGGATACAAAAAACTTTAAGTTTTCATACTTGTTTTTATGCTAGTGAACCTTTTACGTAGTTCTAATATGATATAATAAGTGGTGTATTTTATTGCAAGAACTATAAATTCATTGTGTAATAATGGATAAAAAAAAAAATAATTTTGTTCTTGTATGCATTTTACAATTTTTTTTTTTAAGTATATCGGATAAAAAACCCCAATACGTATGAAAAAATGATATCTATTCAAAGTAAAATATGTAAATATTCCCATATAGTTTGACACACAAAATTATTGAGATTACTGGAGCAATAACTATAGAGTTAATTTTACTACCAATGTGTATAAATTATTCAATAAGACGTATTATTACACTACATACTTGTACATTATTTTTGTATTGTTTTGGATTATATTATAAGTTATACATCTTTTTATGATGATTTTTATGCAGCTCAACGACTTGATAACAACATTTTTTTTTATTATTATACAATCACAAAACATATACTCTGTCGTATTATTGTGATAGAATAATATTGTTAATCCCACCCTTCACCCTGATACCCCTCTCAATGTTATTAAAAAGTTTTCACAACCAGAGGTTTGGTATTTTCGTCACCACGTTCCGGTCTCACTGGCAGGGAATATCGAATAGCCTCGGCGTTCACGCATGCTGTTACTATAGTTCGGTCGTTAGCCTAAGCAAAAGGTGCGCCCCAAGACGCGTAAAATGCATCCGCCAACGAGTTATTACCATTATTATCGTTATTATATTATGTTAAATTATTATAATACAGTCCACGAGCCGTTCGTATATATACAATGGTGTCCCGTAAAACATTTCGGCGATCCATATAACGCGCACTGCACCTACCACTGACAACGACGCTACCACCGGCGTGCGTTAAACTTTCCAAAGTCGTAACTATCGTTATTATTGTTCATGGTCGTATTTGGTATACGATCGGTCACAGTATCGGGTCACTGTACGTATATTATATATCATAATATTGTATTATATGTATATATGTATGTATGTATATATATATATATATATTATATATACATAATATATAAGTAGAACTACTCAGCTATATAAACGTATTATTCGCATCGGTCGATCACGGCCACCGCGCATGCATATTATACTACAACAGTCGTGCGAACTCCCGGCGAAAGTGTGACCCTGTTTTCTGTATTATATACATCGAACGTATGTGATATATTTCGTATTTATCAAGACGCAAAACAATTCAAACTTTATGGTAAATATACGTTGACAAATATGAAAAATGTCAAAACCTCTGGCTGGAGAGAATAAAATAAATCTATGCATCTAAAGGTTTAAATTTGTTTTTTTTTTTTTTTTATATCGAACGATAAGCTTTTGAAAAGTGAATATACTCATAATCCTTTTATATTATATTATGATCGAACATCACCCATATCACTGAATATAATAATAAATTATATAATATTGGTAATATGAAGTCATATAAAAATAAAACTATATTATATTTTATAAAATAACTATAAATATCGAGTCATGAGAGAAATCACTACTACAAAACGTAATTCAATTTTGAAAATTAAAAATTTGTATAGGAATATGAATTTATTCATCATACTAATTTAAGATTTTCTGAATTCGACTGCAATTTAAGCTATCTTTTTTCTTTTATAAAATACCAGTATATCAACGTTAAGTATATCTTTAAAAAATACTTGCAAATATAGCATTAATAAATGTAAAACTTTAAAAAATAATAAATATTTAAAATATGATATTATTATCAAAGAAAAATATCCTTTGTTGCACTGCACTGGTGTAGTCATATTGCATAACCATTATGCCGTGTTACATTAATTTGTTATACATTTTACTTTCTATATATATATATATCATAGCGCAATTTGGGGGACTTGGAGGGGATTAGCCCCTCTAATATTAAAATTAGCCCCTTCAAAAATTTGTGTTTAAATTTAAGTATTGAATCCTTCATTAATTATCTAATCTACACAATATGTTAAACGTTGTTTGAAAAAAATAATAGATTGAAAATTGGTTTCGAACTTCTATGAGTCAAGATAGATTTACCAATTTATCAATATTTTATATAGAACGACATTTATCAAATRAATTGTCTAACGAACAAATTTTGGATAAATTTGCAATTTCGAACCGACGGTTACAATTATAATATACCTAATAAATAAATGTTATATTTTTAAATATCTAAATATTTCTTAGTTTTATTGATGGATGTATAATCTATGTAGGAAAATTGGTGAGATAACTATGATTTCGGTATTTGAATAGGGGTTAGGTTAGGTAAGGTTAGGTTAGCCCCCCACTGGTCTGTTTCATTAAAAAATGTTGAGCCCCTCCAAGTTAAAAACTGAAATTGCGCCTATGATATATATATATATATATAACATAATATAATGAGTTTGTTACGTTTTGATGTTAAATTTAAGTCTCCAGGTAATTTTATTGCTAATAAATATGAAACAAATATCTTTATGGTACTTATTATTCCTAAACTCATTTGAGAAAATTGTATTTGTTGACGAAAATGTTCTAATTTTTGTTCCATTTAAGTATATTCCTGAATACAGATCTGTGTTTATAAATATTTTAAATTTTAAAAATAGTAAATAAAGTACAATCTGTTCGTATATTATTATAATACTAAAAATCATCCAAAAAAGAATAAACATTTTTTATTTTAAAATATTTTGGATCGTTATAAAATATTAAATAATTTCACCAAAATTCTTAAGGTTGAATGAAAATTTAAATATTTAGTAAAGTAAATATTTAAATAATAAATTAATGTGTTTTATTAAAGTGTAACGTTTTGTTTTGCTAATAGCTAATTTAATTAATAAATTAAAATACAACAACATTATAATAAGTGTTAAATCTTC
Source organism: Aphis craccivora (assembly GCA_009835225.1). Classification (NCBI taxonomy): domain Eukaryota; kingdom Metazoa; phylum Arthropoda; class Insecta; order Hemiptera; family Aphididae; genus Aphis; species Aphis craccivora. Next base: position 109,049 of record VUJU01000369.1, read on the forward strand.
ATACTACGTATATTATTTTACATACAATAATATTTCACAATATTATTCATATTTTTAGATTTAAAATCTTTAATTGTAATTATAATATTAAAGTAGGAATATCCAAATATGTCAATTTCAAACAAACCTTTTTTTTATAAAAGAAATAAAAAATAAAGTACCACTTTCACTGGAATAGACAGTATATTATAGTAAAACATATTTTATAAGTAATAGTGAAGGAAAAGTAAAATAAAGCAATATATAAATTTTAATATTTTATATAGATATTGCGTTTATCTTACAAACTGTTTCAATAATACATAATATTATACTCACCATATTTGGTTATTCAAATATCATCAACGCATTTCTTAAATCTGTAACAAAATATTACACTTAAATCAATAATATAATTTTTACATATTTTGATGATCATATAAATATGTGATTGCATAAATTATATATATTTTTTTTTTTGTACAGAGTTGATTTGCTTTTGTTTTCTAATAAAGTTTAGTGTATAGAATACGAAATTGTATCATCTATGAAATATAATATATCATAATAAGTATTTATTTATTTTCCTTTTTTGGTTTTTATAATATACTCGGTAGTCGGTAGTGTAATTAAAAAAAAAATGATTCTAGAAAACCTCTTGAAATAATGTAAATATAATTTGAAATGGACACAAGGTACTTAAAAAATATAACATCTAACCAATTGTAATAAATTACTAGTATTTGTTTGGAAATAAAAATAAAATTTTACTCGCCTGATTTATGTTGGACAGTTGTCAGTCATGACAAGGCTCACAGCATTTTTTTTTAGTTTAATTTTGGTCCAACATGATTCTGGTAATACTTTACGATAGGGTAGATGAACAAGTATGAATATAAAATAGGTGGGAATTGGACATTGTCTAATGTGACAGGTGTAGTATTGGGGTAAAGGAATTCGAACCAAAAAGAACGATTCGGTTTCACCGATAGTCCCTTTATCGTTATAACCGACCGACCCCTCACCGCGATACATAATTCATTTGAACGATCCACCGGAAATGTCAGAAAGGGTATGGACGTGTTGGCATAAATTTTTCCGGCTGTCAAACAGTCTGTGTCTGTTATACCTACAACGCCGGATGTCCGGATAGGTTGCCTGTTTTTTGAAACTTTGAATACATATACCAAACGATTTTAACTGTTTTCCATTTATTTTGTAGTTTTATAAGAATTTTATTTTATGATTGTTTTTGAACGATTTGTTGACGCAATGACTTCCGATATAAGGTACTATAAATTCATTTTCCTTTATAAACCATCTTTTAACAAGATTGTGAAAATTTATCGACGAATCGTTATGATAGATTGAAGTATATTAATGCAAAAAAAAAAAAAAAAAACGTTTGCTTAATATTATTAATGTATCATAATTAATGATTAAATTACCTATTTATCAATGAAATCAAAAAATAATATATTTTTTTTTATATATATAAAATTATTATAATTAACATATTGCTCAAACAGTACCTATTATAGTTTTATAAGTCTTTATTATATTTTAATATTCATATTAGGAACTCGTGAAATTCCTCTTAAATTAATTAATTAAAATTTAACCTAAGCAATACTTTGGCTAAATATTATTATATTATATTTTAGCTTTATATTTATTATAATTTACTAATATTTTATTTAAAGTTCTAAGTACTAATATTTTAGTTTTTTAAAACATAGAGTTTAAATTATAAATTTATAAAGTAAATATATAATGATTTAAGAAAAAAATGAATTTTTTAAATTTATAAAAAACACATAAATACACTTAAATTTGGATTTTTTTTGTTTTGAAATCCAATAAATAGAATACTTAAGTTAATTCCATAATATGCACAGATACTTTCCTTATAAACTGAATGTATATAGTGATTTTTTTATATATAATTTGTTTTGAAAATTAAGATTTAATTAAAAAGTTTGTCATAAATTTCATAGCGTATAAAAAATATAAATATCTATAACATGATTTACAAGTGAATGGATTAATATTCCAAAACTTAAATTCCGTTATGGTTTAATATTATTTACAATAATTATTGTAATACATTAATGTTAGCGCGATAAATATTACAAATGTTGTTTGTACACATAAACGGGATATTTTAAAATTATAAATAACTTGAGCCAACTTAAAGTTTTTGTATTGCCTTACATGTCATATAAAATATATGATATTTATGTAACTTGATAAAAATAAGTAAAGTTTATAGATTAAGTGTAATCATTCGTCTTCAAGATGAAAAACGAAAAATCACCACAAAATAATTTTAAATGGGAGTAAATTTCAACCAAAATGTAAAAAAATTTATGTCATTTTTCTAAAACCACACTTCTGTAATCCATTTAGAACTTTGTCCTGAACAGCATTCTTCTTTCAAATTATGATTTTTTCAATAAAAGAGTCACTATTCATTTATTTTACCTCCGTTGTCAAAATCACATTGTACACAATAAGATAAGCATTACATTTTCGGGTGACAAAGTAAAAGATATAGAAAATAACACGCTTTTTTTTTCTTCAAAAATTTACAATTGTTAAAAATTCCGATGTAAACTTTTCAAGTTACTCAATGTATAACTCATATTAGATCAAATATTGTAAATGTAAAAAGCTGTTTTAGTTTATTCGTGTTACAAATTCTGTGAAATATAATATTACAACTAAGGTTAACTATTAAAAATGTAATATAGTATAATTGTAAACATAATCATTTATTAATAAATTTTAATTTTAACTTATTAATAGTGAATTAATGCTAATAATATAAGTTATACAGTATTATTATTATTGGTAACTTAAATCTACAAGAGTAAAATAATAATTATGTTTATAAATCTTCTCGATATATTATTCACTAATACTATGGGACACGTGATTGTCACGTTTTGCAAAACTTCTTAAATTACATTTTTCGTAATAATGTTTAGTCGAACGCAATCTAAAGTTCTTGTCAGAAACTAATAATTTTATCTGAGATATTGCATGACATAACGATTAAATATACAACGCAACTGACCACATGTCATCATCAACAGTTTTTAATCGTTACTCGTCTTAATGATTTCTAATGAAATTTAGAAGAAAAATAGTCATTACTAGTCTCTGATATAGTTTTCTACGCATTTATTTATAATAACGGTTTTGAATGACTTATCTCCATCGATATTTATATCAGAATTACCAAAATTATAAATCATATTGGAAAAATTGTCATCTATGTTAAAGCATTTTATTTTTTGGATAACTTATATTGTATTCATGTAATATTGTAATCAAACAAATTAAAACTCTACGATACAGATAAATTTCTTCCCAGTTCAATTTAAAATGTTGGTAATTCTAATATAAATATTAAGGGAATGAATTCATTTCCTGCAGAACAGTTTTTATCTATGTTAAGTACTTGTTTATAAGACAGTGCCCATGCATGTGAGGTGATGTCCTCTTAATAGGAATTGCTTTCGCTAGTATTTTCTCCATCTTATAAACATTCCATATAGTAAATTTTTATCCAACTATTGAACAATTATGTGTAGTTAACTTTAACGGAAGAGTAAATTTACTTATTATTAAACTCAAACCAATAATATTATCTGTGCTCGTGCATTTATTTAGGATATAAAAATGTTTAAGTTAGTTGTAAGCATTTTTTCATTGTATTATTATTACTTTTTTTTTAAATTGAAATTTCGTAGAATATCAAAGCATAAATGTATTCTTAATGGATGAAAAACATTATTGAAGATTTATGATTGATTGTCTATTTATATAGGTAACATATTATTAAGAATTCGCGTGAATAAATAATAATATTAGTTTTCAAAACACATGAATTATTACAAAAAAAAAAACATATCGAGTGTATAAAAATTGTGTGGTATTAGTGAAAAAACATTACTATTATGGTTATCTACAAAAAAAAAAATCAAAAATATTTAGATATTATTTTAGAATATAATAAAATAATAAAGATGTAGAGTAAACTGTGGAGTTATATAAATGTCATTGACGATGTAATAATAATACAATGATTGTTTTTCACTGGAAGAGTTGTTTTGCTCTGGTTTATTAAGTGTATTGACGTGATGTTTTTCAATACAATTTAACTTAAGATCATACCTACTTAAATGAGCTTTATATTATTTGTTTGCCTTTGAAGAGAGATAAAAATATAGTTAATAGTTAACTACCGGTCTTTTAAATAACTCCTCGGTTATGTTCTTCAGCATCTTCAATTACATCCAGATATTTAAAAAAAAACCTTACGTAATTTAACTGTATGAGTTTGTTCGCCATTTTTAAATAACCACAAAGAATAATATCTATACAAGCATAACTCTTTACTTAAACCATTTTGTATATATCTATAAGTTTAAGAAAAAACTGACAATCATATGTATTATTTTTGCCTGTGTGGTTATCACAAAATAATCATTAATACCATAATATATATAATTGTTTAAAAAAAAGATTGAATAACTATTAGTTATTGCAGATTTTTTATTAAAATGGAAACTTATGCATTTCGGAAACGAAATGGCAAATTACACGGGGAGAAAAATAAATCATTTAATTACATTTAAGATTTATGAAATACTGGTTTCTGTATGGTTATTTAATTTAACTTATTTGGAGATATAATATAACATATAACATATAAAATATAGTATTTTTTAAGATTTCTTAAAAAAAAAAATTATCTAACATGGTCAAATTTCAACTAATAAAATCCGACTACGCATAGGAATATGACAAATGCAATGTATTGAATGTAGTCATTAGCAATGGTGGATAGAACTTGGGGAGTGATGTGCAATTTATATTTGTTACTAATTCATAGTATATAATGGATTATAGCAAAGAGTAAGGTAGCTATTGATTTCTTATAAAATCCTATGATAGATTTTATACACATAATGTAACGTAAAAAAAAAAAAAATCAACTGGTAGTCAATTTTTGAATATAAAAATAACCAATATAGTTCTATCATCACGTATATCTTTATTATCTACACACTGTATATACTACGTGTCATAAAAACAATAATTATAATTATATATTGTACTTTTATCTGAACACATAAATTATTTAGTTTCAATATCACGATTTTGGAATTGTAAAAGATCAGAATAATTTATTATATAAAAGTAGCATAAACTGTTCTCAGTGTTCTCGAATAAAACAATTTTCCAATATATAGTCTAAAACTTTTAAACACAAAACAATTGAGTATTTTTTCATATGACACTATTACAAAAACTAATGTGTTTGAAATACACTTAATTAAACATAAATAAATAATTGTCTTATATTTTATAGTTTTATTTTGAAAAACTTAATTTTTTTGTAATAGATTTTGTTTCATTATTTTTAATTGAGTCGGTTTTTATTTTTACTTAGTGCTTAAGCGATTTATTTTTATGTATAATTTTTGAATATTTATACTGACTCATGCAAACATATTTATATAAGGGTAAACAAACTATAGGTAATTACAAAATAATTTAAAAAAAGTATCTTTAGAAAAGTTTGAAGAAAATGTATTTTCACTTTTACAACTAAATAAAGTTACATATCCCAAAAAGTAAAATACATATAATATAGCGTAAAGTTTTGACAAAACTTGTTGTAAAATATTTAAAATATACATAATAATAATATACACAGACATAATAATGTATTATTGTTTTACCAAGAGGCATTTCGGCGAATGGAACTTTAGTCAAATGGGTATTTCAACGAATAGCTTTTTTGGTAAAATAAGAATTTATTTTTATTTTTTT